>JAOBRC010525343.1:0-11398 GCA_027575255.1 Scolionema suvaense | reverse complement strand
ATTCAGCTTTGCCTCCTCCATTCTGCCTATTTACCTTACCTCACAAGTTTGGTCAACAGAATTGTGCAATTTTTTTTATCTCGATGAAGAGTTTAGAAATGGACGTTTTCATTGTTTTGCTGGAAAAGCATCTGCAAGCAGCACATAAACAACTTGGTTGCTTAGTTCTGTGGCTTAAATTTAGCAAAAACGTTTTACAGGAAGATTGAAAATATTTTACAATTGAACAGAGCCGATTTTAAATGATAATCAGATTACCTTAATTTAGTGGCGAAAACAGTTTTCATTAGATCCAACTATCTAAGTGTCTTCTCGGGCAATATGCTGATTAAGTTTACATATCTTTGCCGGAGATTTTTTTGAACGTTTTTTTTCCAGAACAAATCACTAATCAAGTGTGGTTCTTCCCTTCCCTCCAGTCCCACACTCCATGGGAGAAGGCTTTGGTTGCAAGAAGAGTGTCAAGTATGGAAGTAGTGTCACAAATTGTGACCATCGTAACTAATGAGCATGTATGTGCATTGTGGTAAGCTTGCTCAAATGAATCCTGCAGCATTTATGTACTCTTCAATGTATGGCTTACATAACAAACATGAAGGATCAAGATAAATTTGTAGGATGAGCAAGGAGGCCTATACCTATGTGAAACATGCATGATCATATTAAATGTTAAGGCGAATTACCATTTAGTTAGCCATGTGAAATAATTTACACTCAAAGGAATTGTAATGTTTTTATGTTTTTGTGAACTACTATAATTGCTTATAGCATGCATCTCTTTTATGTTCAAGTTTGCCAAACATACAAGGTGTCTATGATCTGCTCAGGGACTTATCATCCCTAATCTCAAGGCATGGATGAGAGGTCTCATGGTGAACTGCGCAACAAAATCAGCTATGACATGATTAAAGTCCAGAAAAGCAGGTAATTGAGTTGAAAACTTGCTCAATTACATGCATGTACTCAACGAGTTGGCTTGTGAGGAACTGGGCTGGATTCGTGAAAGAAAATGGGTCGCAAGCAATGTTTCGTGATAACAGGCACTATTGTAAAGAAGTTCAGAATTAATGACAACTATGAAGCCAAATTAACATTATCTGATTCAAACAGCCGTACCGAAATGTGCTTTTCAGTGGAGGATATATCTAAAGTAGGTGTAAATTCTAATAAGCCTGTTGTTAACAAAAAAACTTGGACTATGAACCCTGGACTATATATATAGAGGAGCTTTAGGATGGGTTCCGGGAGAGAGGTTTCACTATATAAGCTAACCAAGCTGGGGATGGCAAGTGCCAGTTCAGTTCAGTGTCTTATCTCCTAAATAGTTATGGTTTGTTCACTACGCCAGTACTTTAACGGCAGCAAGCTGTCCAGTATGGTCATGACAACCCAACTGACACAGAATGCTAGCCTAACCTTTTGTTTGTAGACCATGGACTGAATACCTCCAAGGCATGAGCCAGGATGGTACACATGGAGATCAGCTGACATTGATGGCCATTGCTTATCTCCATGAATCTTCGATGCATGTAATTTCATCACTTGGAGATGATGCCGATGTACTGATCTAGTCTACCGAAGAGTCTGGCATGGGAAAGAGATTTTTCTTGGACACTGCAGAAGGACAAGTTGACCATTATGCCGCATTGTGTTGTGGCGGGGATCATGGTATTGATTTCGGTATAAGGGTTTGGATGAACATCAATCATTATCTGATTCATGTGGAGAGCTGTTGTGTCAAGCCACCGAAGACTGGAAACAGCTCCCTAACGAGGTGGTCGCGGATTTTTTATTTATTCTCCTCATTTCTCACGTTCAGTGGCCGGGTCATAACTGCAAATGCTTTCATACAGATTACGAAACGAGTTGCAAGTTTGCAAGAATAATCTCAGACCACATTCAACAATGTGAAGTGTATCTGGCTTACCCTGGAATGCCTGCCTGGTGCAAAAGATGGTAGCATTTAAGGAAATATGATGAAATTGATAAAGGATTTCGGATGATTCTGTGGTCCTGTGTTGGAGCTGAAGAGAGTTCTTCGCCATTCGAAATGGAACAGTTCTTAGATAGAACTTGTGCCTGACACATTGGCTTGGTTTGTTGTTGTTGTTGTTGTTAAAATATTTTGGAGACGTGGAAAGTATAGACAAATGCAAAAGATAACAAATGGTCCATGCTCAAATGCGCGAATAAAAACCATTCTTTCAATCTCACTTGATATATGCAGATGGCTAAAATTTTTTTGTTTCTCTTGCAGGTGGCAATTTATACCTGAAAATGGCCTTTTGCAAGGGTTTTTCAAAAATATTTCAAAATCCGTTCATTACATTGGTTTTTGGCATGAAACTACGGGACAATAGCAATTATGCTGTGGACCACGTGTGGACCACATGCCATATCTGGGAAAACTCTAATTCGATTTGCAGGTGGCATTTTTCATGGTTTTCCCAAATATGTCAAAACTGTGCATCCAATTCTTGTTATTTTAACTCTGGATATATTACAGTATGAACCATGTGCAATACCTGGAGAAAATCTCGTCAAGGTTATGCTGGGGGTGGTAATGGACATCAAAAAAATGGCTATTTTTAGGGTTTTTTGTTTTAAATATACGATTCATCTGTTTTTTTGTCATTTTTGAGATGGATCTTAGGGGCAGCATACTTTATGCTGTGATCCATGGCTTACATCTTGGGAATATGTTGTTCGGCATGCGGGTTCAATCCATGCCAATATATATTTGCCTATTTTGAGGGTCTTTTCTAAATATTTCAAGAACTTTTCATCAGTTGTTTGTCATTTGTGATGTGAATGTTATAGGTAATGTCTTATTTTTTCTGTGATCTTGCACAAAGTTTCTCAATTAAGTTTGTGAGAGTCCACTAATTCTGTGACTTGTTTACCTCAGGATTTTTTAAATATGTTGTGAAGTGATGTTAAGGCTTCTCTTTATTGCTAGATTTGTCTTCTGTCCAGGCATTGACGGAATTCTCATCCTGTAAACTGGTTAGTTGCTTTCTTTACTGTTGAGACGTTTCTCTCTTCTTTATGCTGTCGGTGTTGGTGATGTTTTCTATGTGCTTTTATGTGTATAATGTCTGCAAGGACTGATCTTAGGGTAAGATCTTCGTTAATTTGGGTTTGCATTTTTGTGTTTCAAGAAAAATGCAAATCGTGCCTCAAGTCAAGTATTGTCAAAGTTCCAATGGTACTACTTTCAGTGGTGTAGCATAACATTTTCCAGTGGGTGCCCTCCGGCAGGTTGTGTGCCCGGCCAAAAATATGGGTGCTCGCCTGCAGTCGGAAACATACCTGAATGTTGATTTGTAATGATTTTTGCATATTAGGTTGTTTCTTCCTTTCTCAAATATCAATAGCTTGAATGAATAAACAGGATTTGGTGTTTGTATGTATTCCAATTTGCCAGTCATAGGTCAGGGGCGGAGTGACGTGACTGATGCTATGGCATCACAGAGATTTTGTGGTGAGTCTCTTGTAAGTCTTGCAACAGTCTTCATCTAAGCCTTTGGGGATCGCTGCAGATGGCTTTATCATAAAATAGCTTCCATGTGCCTTCTGAACACCTGCGCTCACAGCAGAGAGCGATTAACGAAAATTCATATATTTGTCCACTTTGCTCATTTTCAGCAACGCAGAGCTAGGACACAATGTAGATATGCCATGCAGATTTCTGAAGCAAAGGTGCGAGAGAGCACAGGGGACATAGCCTGCTCCCAGCCCTAGCACACTTCACTCGTTTGTAACTTTCTCGATCAGTTTGTGAGCAGGCTAAGGGGACATCGACCATGCACGGCGATCCACCAGCGGCGCAGAGTTAAACACATTATTTTTGCTAAGCTGACACCACAATAAAAGAATAACTTGATCGCTAATATCCATGCGTGTTTTCAGTGCGTCCGTATTATGTTTCAGTCTGATCAATAAGTTTTGATTTTGATGATCTTGATCAAAACCAGAGTCTAACCGAAGCGTTGGAATATGCAATTCATAATAAAATAGTTCTATAGCTTGATCAGCTTCTGTAGCTAAAGTTCCGCTATAGAAAACGTTTTTGCATCAGTCAGATTTCCCCTGGAGCCGCCCCTGTAGGTGGAATGTAGGAAAAACTCTCCATTAAACCGGGTGCCTGTTCGGGCACCCGGGATGAGAATTCTGGTTGCCCCAAAACTGACTTTGGAATTTTTGGGGTGCCCTGGGCATCAGGGCACCTTCTATGTTACAGCACTAATTTTGATTACTTCTTTATAGAATATGTAACAAGTACCTACCAAATAAAAATCTCAAAGGACGGAATGCTGATTGAAAGTTCATGAGGTATGTGGAATTGTTTTGTGAGACATTTTTGAGTGCTAAGTTTAGGTTTTGGGGTTTTGGGAGACATTTTGGAGGGCACTCCTGATGCCTTTCCATAGATAGAAGGGTGAAAATTTGAGTTTTTTTGTGGAAAGTGGAAGTAGTTTGGAAAGTGGTTTATCGTTTGGAAGTAGAGATCATTATCACTCAGAAAGGAAGAAAGAAGATCGTGGAAGTTGGTAAGAGCTACCATATCGCAACTACGAAGTTGACTGAAAACCCCAAAACCTAAATTTATCAATCATGAACAGTCAACACTTCTACAGTTTATTTTGAGTGCCCGTTGATGGTTTGATTAATGCCATATGTTGTGCTACATAGGTTAATTTGTTGTGGTATGTTAAAATCTATAGAGTTTAATAGTTTCAGGAATAATTCAAATGGTATTAAATTTACGCAGTATAAAGTCATTGCAAACTTTGCATCGACTGTTGAGATGATAAAGAAGGAAATAGATTTAGCTTTCAGGATTGGTATCCAAGCATCTGATCTAAACCTATGTAGTCCCAAAAATTGTAAAGAAATCAAAATATCTGCGAATTGGAAGAGGCCTTTAATGTTACAACTTTATAACTTTGTTACTGGCCTTTTGCCAAATATGATATTTCGTTTTTGGCCCAAATGCACAAAAATCAGTTTAAATGAACTTTTTAATGCTGCAAAATTTTAATATTTTAGGGCAATAGCTTATGAATAAGTGACTTAGAAATGCAAAGTAACTTGGTCATTGTTGAACTAGTTTCTTTGTACTTTTATGATTAATCACCTGAGGAAGCTTTTCTGACCCCCTACTTGGTCCTGATTTCTGTTTTAGTGCAACTATTAACTGTAAATATACCAAGGGGGTCCACACACCCCCTTTTACGGCAAGAAACAGCTGAAGCTAACACCCCAAGTAGCAGGGGGTGTCACGTGGCCGTTTTCTGACGGTGGGTAATGTCATTTTTTGCAAAATTTTTGCTTTTTTGGCTGCTCTTTCACTTCTGTTCAACGTTTTCATTGATTTTGGCCTTAGATGATTGCTTTCAAGGAGCACTTTCAGAGAATGCATAATTTGAATAAATTTCATGCAGCAGGGGATCCAAAAGATGGGGTTGAAGTCCAACTTTTTGCCATTTTGTTGACTTATAAAAATGCAAATGTCGGAGGAAATACCGTTTTTTACGCTTCGCTGCCATTAAAATACAATGTTTCCAGCCTTTGTACATCACTTTTTGTCAGAAATTCCTATTGCCACCCGCTTTTCGCCATATGATATTTTGTATTGGTTCCTAACGAAAACTGTGTGACCGGTCTGCAAATTTCAAATGCGTGTAATTTGCGGAACAGACCACCTGTGGAGCCAAAATTTGGAACTTCTCCCTCAATCATGGGCAAGAATACGTGGTCCAAATTTCAAGGGCTAAGCTAAAGTGGAAGTGGGTTTTCCCCCCGCCTTGTTATGTTGGAGTAGTCAAGAAGGTATGTTTTGTTAACCGTTAACCTAGGACTTTGTAGAGAGTTCAATTGCCATGGAAGGCTCCGAAAATGTAATGTTGAATGTTTTCGTATGGTTTTTTTAGGCTTTAAAATAATATTCCACTAGAAAAGTTTTTGCTTTTTGCAAATGTCAGGAATTTCAACCCTCTTTTGAAGATTTTGTTCATGTCTGGTAACCTTTCTGGGATATCTGGCAGACTGGGCTAAAAGCTCCTCCTGCATCAAATGCAGTAAAAAGTCAATTCCAAAAAGAAAGTTTCTGTTTTCATTCGTTTAAGGCATTTCAATTTATTTTCACTTAAAACATATGTTAGCCCTTAGTCTTAGATAAATACCCAAATTCACACAGTGGTCTCTTATCTCGATATCAAAGTTGGTGTGGCCCCAATATGTTGATGAACAAATCATGAATACCGGATTCGAAATGTACGGATTGACTTTCACACTTCTCTGCACATTCATGATGTAAATGAATAGGATACAGCCTAATAACATTGAGCAGATGAAGGAGAGAGACAACAGATCAGCACATATTTTGTTTTTTTTACCATAAGGCTTTTAGGCATAGCATTTAGGCTCGGTTTTGGCCAAATGATAAGCATCTGGTAAGCATATTTCCCAGCCTCAAGTAAAAAAATACTTCACTTAAAACCTTTATGCTCGTAAAATTAGTTAATGAAGTTAATGGATTTCTTCCCATTCCATGTGAAGTTTCCTGTCATATACTTAGTCCTAGAGACTAGAACGTCTGTTCACTTGAAGTCACCCAGGCAGGTTGGGCCATACAGTGCAGAAAGTGATGTATATGTAAGCAGTCTAAAGAACTATTGGAGCTTTTGGCAAGCAGGTACTTTTGACGCGCTTATAATCCCTCCTACCGCACATCGAAATTTCAACGTGCAAATGGGAAGAGCTTGGCAGCGGGAAGTGCCAAGAATTCCTAGTTGTCCCTTCGGCGTTTTGAGTTGATGTATATTAGCTTCACGATTCCTTTACGCTAGGGACGACTTTTCTAGTCTAAGTCCTAGAAAATGACAGAACATAGAGTCTGTTTACTTGTTGGTTGCATAAACAAAAAACGGATGACTTACTGGATTTCAGATTCGAATAAGCATACACTAAGCATATTGCGAGCTTTGATTTCGCAGAACCTTAAGCATATTCGAGCCTGATCTTGCAAATCAATATGCTAATAAAAACATTAGGCTGTGCGCTCTTTGATTGGATAACCCTTTGTTCATAACCCAGCTTCCGAGGTGGTTAAGATTACCATCAATTCTTTTGTCTCACATCACAGATAATATCATGGACATACCTCGAGACATGTGTCCTTCACACTTACATTGTCGAACTTCTATTGCTATAATTAGCTTGATCAAGAAAACATCATCGGTGTGAAGCCAGCCAACGTGTCAAATTTAATACCTTATGCTACAGTGCTGACTATTGTGTGTAAGTGCGTAATACTTGTAAAAGCTCATGTCAGCACAGGATGACTTTTTTAGTTCTTCTTCTCTGTAGCTATATGCAGTATTAGATAAGGATAGTTCAGGGTTTCGAAAGGCCTGTCTCGCATTGCTCAAAATGGCCAAATCACAAATGGCTCAAACAGCTTTCAGTGACTCGTGCGAAAGCCTAGAGAATGTTACGTCTATTCAGTAAAAGAAATTTAAATTTTAGATTTCATTTGTTCTCTTTTGTGTCACATGACTTAATTTGATAACCAAGTTACATATTTTGGCTTTAATTCCCCGACGCTCAATTCCCGACGAATGTTTTTTATTCCACCAGATTCAGTATGCATGGGACTACAAAACTGTGTCTCAAATTTGTTGTATCTAGTTTCATTATCCAAATATGATACATTGTGTTCATAGCTTTTTATTTGCATTGACCAAGCCGCATGCAAATTATCTTTACCTCATTGTAGCATACAAACCAGAAACAAACTTAAAATCTTGACACGGTTTTGCAGATTCTTCCTCTTTCCATTTTAGGCAAGTGTGCTATTTAATTTGGAAACTGAAATTGCTCTCATTGAAAATTACTTCATAAAATCCTGACTGAATTTCGCTTTTAGTTCCTGATTCATAGCTCAATGAAGATGCGCTAGTATGCTGTTGTATTATGTGTTTTATTATTAATAGTGCTGTTTTATTCTCTCTTCCTATGCTTTCCAATGACTGCACTTGCTGCTGTTATCCTCTGTCTGTAGCTTTGTGCCACACTAAAATTAGTGTGCCTGTGCTGTAATCTTGTGTACCTGTGATACTATAGTTGGAGCATAGTGGTAGACTTAAGCAGCGCAATATATGATGTAGTTGAAGTTAGAAGTGCCGACTGTTCTTTCTCGTCATACCTTCTCTGAATAAACATGTGCTCTATGCAATTTCAAGAGGACAGACATCTGAGAGACCATGGATTCGGGAGGGTCAGTGCACAGGAAGGCTTTGATGTTCACCTGACTTGAGTGTGAACGTGGTGTTTGATGCATGATTTGGTTTTCTGTTTAAGCCTATTCTACCTACCGGATTCCGCCCCTCCGATTTTTCGAAAATTGCTGCTTTTTGAGGGCATGCTGCTGCTCGAAACCTTTGGAGAATTCCTAAAATTTATCAAGACATGTTCTGCGCAAAAAATCAGGTTCCAAAAACTTTTCGTTCATCTAGGCCACCACCTTTTTATAAATTACCTGCTATCTGAAAAAAACACATTTTGGCTCATAACTCGGGAACTTTTGGTTTAAATATGAGGTATCAAACGAAAGCCCGTACAGGGATCCTCCGGCAAAAAATCATCTTAGGTTCAATGAAAAGTACTAGAAAAATGGGCATGGAGGCTTCCGTTACTTTTTCTGACATAGCATGTGGCTCCGACTAAGTTGAAGTTATGACAGATTTTCGGGGAAATTCGCAACTGCAATTCAGCAATGGCGGACCAAATTATGTATGCTAATTAATTCACTTACGTCAATATGGGAGGGAGCATGCCTCATCGCTGTTCAGGAATCGGAGACCACTATAGCTCAACAAGCTCCAGTCGCTCTTCAACATGTTCAAGAACTTCTAAGACACCATTTGCAACGAAGAGCACGGTTTCCCCTCCAGTCAAACTAGAACTGAATAGCAGTGTTTCCTGCGGCGCATTTGGTTCGATGGTAGTTCCCTGTGGAAGCCATTCACATCCAACTTTGTTGTTTTCAACAATACAATTTTCCTCTTGATCGCTGCTCCGAACAGTCATGTCTGATGAAAATCATGTAACTCAGAGAATCATTATGTGAAATTGACACGTACATACGTGAACTGGTCCAATAATAAGCACGCTGGTTTATTTTTTTAAGACTTGCTAACACTTTTTTGGAAGAAGGCTATGAACTCTCCATTATATAATTGCAGCAAAGCGGGAGTCTTAAACTTCAGGGATGAGAGTGAATGAATGTTTTTCACATGCACAGAGCTTGAGAGTAAAAGTGATGATGCAGAAGGGAGTTTGAGAAACAATATGGCAATTCAAATCCAGGTGGCTTTTGAACGATATAGAAAGTCACCCGCAACAATAGCACTTTGGTGATAGTCTGCTTGTATAAACCAGCTCCAGACGTCTTCTATATAGTTTTCTGCTGGCGCAAGAACTATGATGTTCCAAGTAGGATGGTTGAAAGTATTATCAACAAAGTGTAAAGAAGTTTATACTCAGTTTAACAATGCGCTGACTATTTCAGATAAACCTGGCATTTTACCACAGCTACCATTTTTATTTACTCCCATACTGACGTCACGTTATGCTTCTTTCCCAATGGAAGGGAAGCTCAGGGAAGCTTGGCTACTGAAAATTTAATTTAATGGATATAGCACAATAAGAACGTTGAAATGAGAACGTTTTTTTGATATTCATGTGATGGTCAGTTGTTTAACTTTTATTTATATTTTTGCCAGAGGATCTCTTTAAGACGAGCCTTCCATTGATATATGATATGTGCTTAATTTTTATTCTTGCAAAAAAATGAATCGCCTTTGAGTTGTTTTCTCTAAAAAAACCTATTTCTCAGATCGAACGATAGGTTATTTCACTTATGACGCCCTAAAATTAAAATTGAAAATTGACACAAACGTGTACGAAGGGTTACTAAATGTGTGTGCCAAGTTTCGATAGTGCTAGATATATGGTTCTTGAGTTACGGAGGAGGGGGGGGGCAGAAACCAGGTATCATACAGCATCAAAAAGCCCAGGTAGAATAGGGTTAAGCCTTCGTCGGTGAAGGGAGGGTATCCCCTGTCGCAAAATTTTTTCTAGCGCACCAATTTTTATGTTACCAAAATTCTTTTGGGCATCTTTTTGTGCAAAAATCGTCATCCCACCATTTTCGTACTGGAAATATGGGCCCAGGTCTGTAGGGCACTTTGAGCAATGTGATGGGTGGGGAGGTTTTTCGTCGATATCTCCTGTTCTACAGTACTAATCATCTTCAAACTTGGAAGGAATATTGTTCCTAATAGCCTCAATGTGTCTGCCAAGTTCGGTTATGTTTCGAGTGACATGGAATAGTTCACAGACCCGAAAAGTCACCAAAAATACTCTATTTTTTAATTTACAGACCGGTCTGTAGAATACCCTTGCTGTTGCTCTTTTGTCCCAAAATTCGGAATACATAATAAATTTGGTGTTCTCTATCTACCTGCCAAGTTTCATTTGTATTGGACTTCAGGACGTGTCAAAATTGCCCTAACCAATTTGTCCTCCACAGAGAGCCATTATACCATGTATCTACAGTATGGTAGTGTCCGGTCACAATTTCTGGCCCCCAAACAGACAACCGGACACCCAAATTTGACCAAAATTGGCATGCAATCTTGTATTAGACCCCTTTTGGTATGTACCAAAAATTATCCCTGCAGCTGGAAAGGAAGTACCATTTCCGATGGGGGGTGTAAACCCCCCCCCCCCCCTTTACCATTCGTACCGTAGCTTTTAGCGTTACCGACGAAGGGTTATTTGTTGTAGGTCTATCTCACGAAATTCTTTGCATGTCGCTGCATTAGCCTTATTCTACTATGTTTGGTGGTATGTTTGACCAGGGAGAGTTGAGTAATATGAAACAAAATCAGACAATAATACAACTAGCAAAGATTACATCATTACTTTGCTTTACTTTCTAAGTACAAATAACAAGTGCTTGCTAACTATACAATTCCCATTTTGAAATAAGATAATATTTCTAAGGTGTGTCAAACGAAGCTGCAATCAATGTTTGTCTGAGCCATAGTAACATCTCTTTGGATCTTGAAAATATCCTCTTTGTTGTTGTTTTGTTGTTGTTGTTTTTTCCAAAATCAATTCCCAGTCAGTCAGTGAATTCATAGGCTCTGATCAAATTCAGAACAAAATTGATAATGCAGCTGAGACAATACATCATACATCCCACAAACACGCACTACAGATCAAGTTCGGATCTATTTATTTAGTCCTCTAGTTAGGCCATGTCTGAATAATTTTAATGCTTCGACTTCTGACAGGCTTTTTTGAGGAGTGCGGCGATGAATTC
>JAOBRC010525342.1:0-18530 GCA_027575255.1 Scolionema suvaense | reverse complement strand
AGTGTAAACGAGACGGTAAAAATGAATGGATCCTGAGACGCGACGCTCAAAATCGTCTTAATGTAAAGGCAGTATAAGTTGGTTCAGGGAGGGAAAAAATAGTTTCATCTTCTTACGTACAAACACCGCAAAAAATGCTTTGGTTACTGAGTGTGTTTAAATATAAGCAATAAACACGAATTACAAGCTATTTTAAAGTTTCTTAAGGAAATGCTACGAACTTGAACAGAGAAAGAAAACTTGCAGAATGAAGCAACACCTAAGCAACATCCAAGGCCGAGATACGTAAAATTCTAAACAATACCGAAGATGAAGTCGAAAAGCCATTGCGTACAAAAAAAGGCCTGAAATGGTGCATTCAAGGACTAAAGTAAGTAGGGGATATCACAGTTCCCAAAGGTGAAGATAAATTAATTGCGCCAGTGAGCTAAACATGACTAAAGATTCAGAATTTACCGTAGTTCATTTCGAGATTTCACCCTGTGACAGTGAGAGAAAGTTTGAGATCTCCTAAATAACATTTTAGCTATAGGATATAACTTTTGAAGCATGACTATGAGACAATAAATTTGAACAACATTTGGGGTGATTTTTAGAAATTTACTACGTTGTGGCAAAATTAAAAATCTGGGTTGCTCATAAAAAAAAGGCGTAGCCATCTAACATCACTGCATCAGGGGTGCACGGTCTGGGATGAGCATTGTAAGGAACAACAAGGAGTGAAGAAGTGAACAGATTAAGTTTTACAGTTTGATGTAATCGTAATAAACAGGGTGCTTCTTCATCATCGGCACATAAAACGTATACACTTGCCAGTTTTGTGAAACACCCCAGATAGAGCTGTGTGAATATATTTTGTTCAAAGATGCAGGTGTACATTGACCGTTCTGTCAATTTGGTCGCGATAATTTTTCAGACTGCTAATCACCTAAGCTTTTCTGATGCGATCCAACCACAAAAGTAGAAAATGTGCTCAGAAGATTATGAAAAATAAAACAACACGAAAAGTTGCAGATCAAAGAGAATATGTAACTATTATAACATTCTACCTTTCCTATACTGCCTATCGACGTTTATGTATCTACAAAAGTATTATTTATGCATAGACGCTTTTTTTTTTTTACGGAGAACACGTTTATAAGAAACAGGAAGCCCAGATACCCTGAAAATTAAGAACCACGTGCAAGGTAAATAGCAAGTCAAGCAAGGTAGGAAGCATTAATAAATAACTGTGTCGTTAGATAACCATTTGGTTACCTCGAGTGGTATATTCTACATAAAAATATAGAATGGGTGATTTATTGCTTAACTTACATAGATCAAGCATGATTCATCAGGGGAATTGTAAAAGAAAGGACAGCCAGGTATTTAGGAAACATAGAAGAATCATTTCAGCTTCAAACCAATGAAAAATAAGAAATATTGAGTCTGATTGATCTTCGTATGACTGTTGTAGAAAAAAGCGTGTACACTAAATTTATGAGCATTCCAGAAACAGTGCATCCGAGGTTCATGCTTCACTCACCAGGTATATCTGTTTTCATTGTTTCACATTGCAAAGGTTGCGTTTGACAATGATGTTTCATGCGTGAAAATATATAACGTCCACCCCCTTTCTCACCCCCATTGTTAGCAATGTTGAGGGAGAAATCATGGGATCTTTTATTGCCACCGGTAGTTTTACGGACAAAGGGGTTCTTCCTCAGTGACATTCCTTTGACAATTGCTCTGCGAGATTTACCCGTGCTTTTGCGGCATTTTACGGATTCTGGTCGAACAGATATTTTGCCACTTCGTTTCTTTGGAAGTGACGATGATAATGTCGTTCTCAAAGGAGAACGTAACAGACGGAACACCAAACGAATGCAACGCACCAGTAAGTCTTGCTCTTTGAAATGTCTTAACACGATTACAAAATTTGACAACTCCAGAGCAGGTTGCTGTCATAGCACTCTAACTGACTTTCTATATGCTCCAAGGCTTCTCTTAGCATGCATTTGTATTCGATGAGTCTATGTTGTTCACTTGCTCGCTTGGAAGATAGGCCAATTGAGAAGAAGTTGTGATCATGCACTCTACTTCATCAGATGCTCCAGATTCTGGTACAGGTGCTGACGCGTCCGGTAATGAATCACGCATTCTGTCATGCAGTCCTTCGTACGAGTTAGCAGATAGTACATCTCCAATGACAATGATGGCGAAATTGCGTCTCTCTTCTGAACTCAAATATGGCACAAAGTTCCCAGTTTTATGTCTTTTACGTGCCCAAAGCAAGTATTGGTGTTTGCATACGGAACCATCGTGACCATGCCTAATTAGGAAGGCAAGGTCTTCAAAAATATTGTTCGTTATACGGAACCATCGTGACCATGGTTGCATTCACACATGCCGATGTTCATGTCTACAGCGTAATGGACCTGACGATCGGTCAAGCTAGGAACGAGGTACAACAAAACTGTTTCCCGAATGAACACTTCTTGCTGGTCACATGCAGGAATTTTGAAGGCCTGACTTTCCTTTGAAGTTGAACTTTTATGGAGGCCTTTAAATCTACGATTATAGACACCATCAAACTCACTAGATGCTACATTCAGCAATTTGATTTTATAATGATCATTAAAGTCACCGATTAACTTCCCTATTAGTCCGTTCATCTTAATTTCCTTTGTTCTGTTTAATATATCATCTTTCAATACAAGAAACTGTGATTCTGCAGAGTCATTGTTGTTGCTTCCTCTTAACATTAAATGTGTTCGATGGCCAAGTGCCCACGATTCCTTTATTTCGTATACGCTGCACAGGTATGCTGCAAAGTTTATTGTGCTGAGTAACACAGTCGGACGCAATCATATCAGAGAATAGGTTTTAAAATTCTACTTCATCTTCAGTGTACATGGCTTTCTTGAATTTTAGCAGCAGTCCTTGTCGGTCACTTTTATTAATTCCGTGTGACGTATCAATGACCCAAGCCAAACTTGCTGTAAAATGTGGAAGATACAAAGTAGTACGTAGCACTTGGCCATCCATATGTCAGTGCATCTCTCAGTTCACTGCTGCTATCAGTCATGAATACTCTTGGCCCTTGTAAGCCTTGTTTGAAAAATGCATCTGATGAGGGCAGACGTTCTTTCAACGTATCAACAGCTTGACATAGTGTACACGCAATTTTACGCAAAATACGCAAATGAAACTCTTCTACGTTTCACGTAGAATCCACGAACAATAGTTCACTGGACTGTTTAACCTAATGGGAAAAAAGTTTGCAATGAAAGAAGTCAAGACCGCTTCCCAGTGCTGTCAAATAGTCATAAATATGTTATCTCAATTTAAATATAATTACAATAATAATTTAAATGTAAATTGTAACAACAAGATCATCGTCATAAATAATTAACCAAAATATAAATGCCAAACGCGAGATGAACATTTTATGTACGTGTAAGGTACAAGGAAAAAAAAATGACGAATTTGATCATTCTTCAATTTTGACTGTACACGTTTTTTTATACGAAACATGTTTATAAGAAACATGAGGCTCAAGAGCCCTGAAATTTAAGAAACATCTAAGAAACATGCACAGGCTCAATTACAGTCACAAGCAAGTTTTTTTGTAGGAGCAGCTGGTGAAGCATTCACACTTATTCAATAAAGGTCATTTCGTTGCCATAAGCAAGAAATATAATTTCTTGTTTTCGAATGATAGCAGTTTTACGAATTGATAGGCTTATGCATTTTCGTTTATATTTCTCCATAATATTCAACGAAATAATAGGAAATTTCGGCCTGAAATGGCTGTCAACATGCTGAAATGGTTTACATATTAAATTAGAACTTAAATTGACTAGGCACTAAATAAATGTGTGTAGTAAAAGTTAGATGAAGAGAAACACGATTCTACATTGTACACACTTTTGAGAGTCGAAGTATACTATTCTCAGAACATTTTGGCATTTTCTGCGGAATGAGTATTTCTGACAGTCTACAGACAATGCAGCTCGACGTAGGTTCCATTGACTTGTGGCCTAGCTAGAACGATTGGCATTAGCCTTCTAGACTTGATAAACCTCAACCCCGCCAAATATCTACTTCCGTTTTTGTTCCTGAGCATTTGGGGGGTAACATACTATTTATACATACATTTGCAGATGTCAGCAAAGTTCTGCGAAATCACCCAAAACTATGCCGTGCGAAGTCACGGCGGTCCAGACGCATCGGAATTTCTCTGACTGTGACGTCATATCTCTTCAAACATGGCAGACATTTTCTTGTAAACTGTTGAAGGACGCTCCCCCAAACTGGTAAAGTGTGCTGCAAATGAACCAACTGCTACGAACAAAAAATTATGAAAACAGCCTGAATTTGGTATTTAAAAGTTTCAGGAGATATAATAGATGCTTATTTAGAAGTTCACAACTTAACACCTGAACGGCGCGGCCTCAACTTGAACCGATTTTTCCTGATATCGACTTTGCTACGAACTTGACGAGGTTCAAACTATTGGTTATACTTGCTAAGTATACCAAGTTAGTGTTTATAGTTGTTCCTCAGGATGACTTCTAAGTTTTTAATTTGGCCGTTTGGCGGGAAACTTGCTAGATTTGCGAAACGGCTGACAAAATAGCTCAATCTAGCTCAGATTGAGAGACTTTGAGCGTTTGTGGCATATTACGAGGTTCTATTCGCGAGTGGGAAAAATATCCCGAGTTAAAAGCTTAGCTTGGGTCTCATGGAAGAAGATCAAAGTGGATTGGTTAGCGGGGTCAGGTAACTGGAAGCTGCAGAACCCTACTTTTGGTGGCGTACTTCGCCTTGGTGGCGACGAGCTCACGCTCAGAATGAAAATGTGCGCTGCCATTATGAAATTCCTTGTGATAGCCAATCGAATGTTGCTAATTTGTCTGTTTACTCTCGCGTTGCTGATGACCGATGCTTGCTGGTAACTATAGCTAACTCAGAGCTGTGCCATAAAATGTCTGCCTGTCTCTGTTCTGTGATTCTTAACCAGCTGGATATTGGGTATTGATTCTAATTGAGAATTGGAAAGGGAAATGCTTGTGGAGTAAGTTACAAGGAAAGAGAAATTACTGATGTGACAGTCTTGAACGAATGTTTTAAATATTCGATGACTCTGTCCCAGAGAGCAAGTGGAAATACATGGCCACGTAAAATCAGGTTTTGCATGTGTTTGTAAAGGGTAGGCATACATCTGAGAATTTTTATTCACCAGAAAAAATTTTTATTCATCAATATGTATTGAAAATTCTTTTATTAAGTTCAGAATTATGAAGGTTATGAGTATCTAGTCCAGAGTCTTCATCCCATCCACACTGTAGAAAGACTGACATAAACTATTTAAACTTACCAGGTGTATCCCAAACTTAGCTTTCTTCTTTCGTATTTGCTTTTTATTGTATAAAGCTGTCTTCATTTAGTATGCTTATTTTAATCGTGATGTGGCGAGTAAGCCTGATCTCAATGTATGTATAGTGAGTTTGTATATGACGTAAATGCATGGTGGCTAATTCTGCAAGCTGAGGATTTCTTCCAGGCAGTAGTCTTCATAATCACATACATTGAATGCACCAAGATTAAGGTTCTTGCACTTCACACGAGTCAACAGATAATTTTTGAAAACATTGACCTTTCTTTAGATATGCTGCTAATTTTTAGTGCTGACAAATGTGAGTAGTCTACGCAAAACATAAAACCATTTTTTATATGGCCTTCGTATTTTTTTCTGAAAGTTGGATACCTTTGGGAACTTTTTTTGGGCTAATACTAATTTTGGCAAATGATTGGAATGAAATTTATTTTTTATTTTAGAGCAAATTAATTTTGGTGAGTCTATTTTTTAAATTTAGGCAAGAACTTATTTTGGCTAACCACGGTCACTACTAAAAAGTTATTTTTGCATCATGAAAAATCAATCAAAAGTTACAATTTTTATGGTTTCTGCAACAACTGATTTTGGCGAGTCACAGTTTTTTCTTATTTTGGCGATAACTTACTTTGGTAAATCATTCTCGTTTTTTTACTTCGGTGAGAATTAATTTTGGCAACATTTTGAGCCCATTCACCAAGTGTTCCGAAATTCGGCTCTCGCCGAGCTCAGTTTCTAGGCAGTCTCCACCCCGCTCCACATTTTAATCTGACCGAGTGGCACGTAGCTTATCTTGATCAAAATCTTGAGTGCAGTGAATTCAACCAATCAGCGGCTTTTCCTTGGCCTTACAATCTGTTCTGATATTATGCGCATTGATACACGAATGCATGCCTTGCGTCCAGGTGAGAAGGTACAAACGCTCGAGTTTAGGTCTAGGCTAAAAAAAACTTTCTTTAGGGTAGCAATTTTCTGTTCAAAGTATCTGCGTCTAAAAGGAGCCATTCAATTCTGTTCCAGGCCCTGCTCGAAGCATAAGGGTTGTGTCAATCATGACAAACATGATGGACGATGCAAACTGCGGCCCATTCACAAGTTCTGGGCTGCGTCACCAGCTCACAGAAGAAACGAGATACACACGCTAGAGCAAACTAAAGAAATACTCAGCAAGCAAACGGAGGAAGCAGGTTAGCGTTTCCTCCAATTGTTTAGCCTTCGTTCAAGATCCTCCACGATTTTCATCATTGTCTATGTTCTTCGCATCAGAGAGCAAAATGCTGCCACCTGTTTACTAACTATTCGCCTGCATTTCAGTGTATCCAAGCAACTTGTTTGCAAGCCCTTATTAAGCATACCTGTCCTGTGCTCATGCGATCAAAACACCCTGTCCAATAAATTATGCAAATTCTTGTATGAGTCAGCACCTGCATAATTAGTTAACACTAGAGCTTGGAAAACAAGTCGGACGGCAAAACAGGCTCCAATGCAAAGACCCTATACAAAGCATGAAGTACAGGGTCTTGAAAGAAGACTACCAATTATTCCACTGTTAGTTAGCGAGCATTACAGTGCTGTCTGATATTTAAGTCATATTCATGACGTAATGGGATGTTTCTTCTTCAAAAGGTGTGTAAACTTTCAAATGGTTGCCACATATGCAATGACAGAACTTCAACAAACATTGTCGTTTTGTGTAGAAAAAACATGGGACATCCTTCAAAGTGACTATTTATTTCTGAAACGTTCAAGAATTAAGGCTGACATATCGTGCATATTACGCATATTCACACACTAAAGTAGAACAGTGAATTGTAGAAATTTGCCAAAAACATAATTTTATACTTCATATATACACAACAAAAATGTGCTCATTCTGAAAATTACATTCCCGAACCCCAAATGGCTATGACACTACCAATGTCGAACAATAGAGTTATTTACAAGTTCAAATTTCGCATAGGAATTAAGGGGTGCCAGAATATTACAGCAATCCAGTTACAGTGTAACAATAAATACATCTACCACTTTCTATTGTAGAGCATAATCTTCAAGAAATTAACGCTAAAAGACAAACTTCCAGTGAAAACGTGAAACAAAGAAATGATGAGCTAACTGCGCTTCACAAAGAATACGATACAATCAAGCTACTCCTTGAACAAAAAGGTTTTGCCCGCAGACGGAGAGAACACTCCAAAACAACTTTTGCAACAATTACCGATACATCCAACTCAAGACGGTATAAACGACAAACAGAAACCAAGAACATCTTTGAATATATTCACGGGGGTGAAGAAGCAGCTGTACAGGGGGCATGGAATTCTCTAGCACGATATGCCAGACCTGATTTAATGGAAACGTTGTGGCGCACATATAAAAGAGGATCATTTCTGCAAAAGCTGTATGGAAAATTTGCAACAGCATCAAGCAAAGGTGAGCAAGCATTAAAAAAAGGCTGCGGCTACAAAATATCTTTCCCATCTCTCAAGACGCAGATATCAATTTACGTGCAAGATACAAAAAGCCACTTTTTCTGACGAGGATAGCAATATTCCACTACCTATCTACGGCCCTGACATACCACCAAAGTCAGAAACGTGCAAAACTATGGTTTCTGCAAATACAGTAGATCCGTTTGCGAAGTCACTAGATGTTGGTGAAATTCACCAGGTCCCTGAATATTCAGGTCTATCACGAACTGTGGCTGCGTTAGTGACAATGATTACTGATCTGCATCTTAAAGTTGACAGATTACGAGATGATCCTATCTGGTTCAATAACAATGAGAACCATTTTATAGTCTCTCTATAGATTCTCCTTACGCTAATGTCCACAGAAGTGACCTTAAACAAATTAATGGCAGCATCGGCTATCTTCCATCAGACACTTGGCAGCCACCAACTGCAGCAACCCGGTTGCAAGAAGCTGAAAAAGTTAAGAACTATAAAGAGAAACTAGGTACAAACCTTCCTGATAGTACGATACATAAAAAGCTCCTAGAGTTCACGGCTTCAACTGCCATCAGACAGTTAGGAATTCCCCGAATAGGCACGTTTGCAGAGAAGTTACGTCCAGAACCTATGCATACAGAAATCACTAACTGGCAACACGTCTTAAATCGGATCTTCCGTGAAGCTATCCGTCGGGATAAAACCAAAGAATTCTTCACTGTTCTGAGTGCTTCTGATAGTTCAAATGGATGTAGTCTGAAATGTATTTCTGACAGAATTCGAGAGAGAGAGAATGAATTTACACAACATGAGCTGTGATGAACACTACTTTCAAGTAAAAAGGTGATGCATGGAGGAGGCACTGCTCGGAAAGGTGTCGAGACACCTCCACCCTATTTCAGGGTTTCAAGGGTTTGTCGATGATGAGGACAGCACTAAACCAACTAAAAAACCCAGTTTAGCATAGTTGCAGAGTGTGGTAAAAAGCTGCAAGTTCATATCATTGGATCTCAAGCTATATCATTGGCAAAATATACATATCGTCTCGTTGACAGTCTTCAGTCCGAGCAAGACAGTAGTAGGGAAGTGGTAAAGCGCTCGGCTTTATCAAAAATTTGCTAGTGTTTGCGAGACATAGGCTCTACGATCAATTGTGTTCATGTTGCCAATAATACATATGTTGGAGATATTGATCAGTTATGCACGATGTACTTCAATCTCTTCGCACTATTCCTTCAAGAAGAATGCCAAAGCAGTGTTTGAACACTTGGATATACTGTACCGTTTCATGATAAAAACGTGTATAAAACTTACCAAGTGGGCTATGGTATTCTTTCTATGCAAGGCAAGGAAAGCAAACATTCTGCCTTAAAGTTGGAATTAAAGCAGGGCTCACACAGAGCTAACGATGACGGTGAGCAAGGAAAATGGTATCAGCTTATATAAATTTTACCTTCCTTACCAATTCAAAGTACCTACTGGCTATCATACTCATCACACACAGCGCAGAGAAATCCCTGAAAACGACACAATTTGTGTGTGTAGTCGCATGAAATCTAGCGAAAGTTTCGTTTACAGAGTATGTGGCGATGCAGAGATGATGGAAAATGTGTCAAGTGCCCAAAACGGCTGCCATGATATAAAGGAGCTGGAAACTTTGAAGCCTGTGAAATGCAATCAGTGCAATCAACACTTTGCAGACACAAGTTTGTGCAAGAAGCATACCTTAAGCTGTCATGCTAACGCAGAGAAAATGCCTGGCGCAAGGAACATCAACCAAAAACTGATGACTATTGCCGATCTGAAAGCACATTTAAGACAGCGTAAGCTCAATGTAGACGGTAAGAAACAGGAGTTAGTCAAGCGTTTAGAAGGAGCATCGTGCGCAGAAATATGATGTTATATATGAGCTTTCCTCGTTCATCTGACCGTGCAGATAGCATGCTTCTGTCATGGGCTGTTTTGCTGACTCATTAACTGACGGCTTATCTGCTTGCTATGTGATCAGGTCAGTCTTCATTATTGAACGTAGCTATTGGGTCAGTTTGGTACTCCAGTAGTTAACAAAAGCTTTGTACTTTGACAGGTACACATAAATTTCAGATTGGATGAATTCACAAGGTCAGCTTTGACAGCCTGTAGATGCTGAAACATGACAAGGGGCCCGCAGAACTACAGTATCTACCTCAAAGAGGGTTCTACACGCATATGTGTTTTACACGCAACACTGAAATCCTACCTTAGTGATAGTAAAGAAAGCATAAGAAATCTGTATGTGACAAACTTCCATACATATTGACCTTAGCATATACTTTAGGTCCAAGGGTAAAACATTCATAGAGAATTTGCCTGAATATCTTTTTTTTTGGCAAATTCCGGGATTTGTAGGTTTCCTTTTCAAACCATCTCTTCTTGCCGCCTGTGCTCACTGCTTTTGGGTAGACTGCTTTGTTTAGTTTTAGCTTGTTTCTGCGAACATAAACTGTTAAACAACAACTGAAACCTGATGACACTGATGACACTACCTGATAATAGATGTGTCAACCTTTATTATCAGATATTTTTGGTGTTGCACTTCTGTTGTTGGCATGGAAATGCATACTTCTTGCAGCTTCTTAAGTAAAGACTACAATCTCTGACAAAAGTAAGTGGACAAATTCTACCCTCCCCCTTGATCAGTGTTGGCACACTGCACGGTCTGCTTCGCCCATGAACTGCACATACATACCTGTGCTACCGGCCGAAACTCATTGAACGTTCACTGTGGAGTTATTTCTATTCAATGTCAGCAAATAAAGATATTATGACAACATTGTGCATGGGGGAGGGGGAGGGTGCTGAAGAGGAGGAGGGGTCATTGAATATTGCATATCGAGGCTTTATGCATGAGTCTTCCGTAAAGATAGTTTTGTCTACTTTAGTTTTGTCCGGGATTGTAGGTGTTGTTTAGTTGAATAACTCTAGTTTATGACAAATACTTTGTTTCGTGTTCTTCGAAGTTTTGTTTCGAAGGGTGGAATTGGATATGACAGATATTGTGTTGCAGTCTGCGTTACAAGGAAAATTGCTATATTAAAATATTTGCCTAATCCATTGCACAAGAAGTGAAAGAAGATCTGAGTGGAGCTTTCATACTGCGCATATTTGTGTTCCATATGTATGAAACTAGCATATGATGTTAAGCGTGCACAAATCCATTCATTATGCATCAATTTTAGCCTTTAACTAGAAGACGTTTTATTGGTCCAAGTTTTGTTGTTTACATGATCTGTCTCTATATAAATGGCAATGAATATGTTGTTAGAGCTTGGTCAAGTCTTACTTAGTAGGATAATTCTAGTTCATGACATGTTTAGAAGTTGATTTTTTTTGAGAGTAGAGTTGAATATGATGGATATTGTGGTGTGGTGACTGGTTACGCTGAATATTGCTATTCTATGCTGACTTGTCTACTCCATTGCACAAGAAGCAAAAGTGATTCTCACTGAAGTTTTAATACTCTTCCTATTCGTGTTTTTGTTGTAGTTGCTTTTTGCAAAGAAACATATAAATATAAAGACATTCATGCTCTTGGAATAAGTGCACACCAACAAACTAAAAAAGGCATTGACTGCAGAAACCATAAAACAAAATCTATCACTCAAACTAAACTAATCCAAAACAATATATCTAACTCAACTTCAATAAACACATAAACTATATGCAATTGACTGGGTCGTTCATCAGCGCCTGCAAAGTGGCATTGATTGGAAATCCATCAGCAGTGTAGCGTTGAATATAAAATGTCACCAATACCCTTTGTTTCTCAAAGTTGTAGTCAAATTTCATAGCCGTTAGTCGTGATAGTACAACTTTAGCATGTCCACTGAAAACTCCTTCCCGTTGCCTATCAGCACGTTGAATATTTTAAAAAATCTCTTGCATAAGAAATTCGTCCCATCAAAACATGCTGGAGAGAATATCTTGCTAGCTGTGACTTCTTTTTCAACAAAAAGTACAATTTTATCTGTCATCTTTCCCTGGCAAACATTTATTATTTCAGCCCCGCAACCAACAATTAATTTAACAACATGTTTCATTACTGGTTAAGGCACAAACAAATGAAACTGAGGTACCAGCCCAGTAAGTTTACTACGAGACAACTTACCAAAAAAATGTTCCCCAATGCTCTTTAGATAGGCGTCCACTAGAGGCCCAGCTAGTACGAGGTGAAAACCAGCATCTTTTTCTAATGAATGATTAAGCTTCTCACCCAAACCAAAATCCTTTTTCGCCTCCAACTTTTCGGCTTCATACCATTGCCTTTCAAACATGCACAGTCGCAGTTCCTTCTCCACCCAGAACTTTGAGTTTCTCTCAGACATTTTAGCACAACAAACAGAGCAGGACTTCAGCTATTGCTGTACTATAGCCTGATAGCCTGCAGTTAAGAAGAAGCGATTAACAGTTCAGGATGCGAACTTTACTTTACCAGTTACTTTATTTCAGAGCTTCGGATTCCTCCTCAACCAAAACTCTCGGTTGTCAACAAGCTATGAGGTAGCTAAAGATAAGGGAAGGGTCATTTGTCATTGCCTATCATGAAAAGGTTTCGCATACCTATACATATTGAGGGGATAGCGATCGATCCATAAAGAATAGCACTAAGGGCAAAAAAAGCATTCCAGACACGGTAACTATCTTCCTCGCAAACAACTGCCAGGTAACTCATTTCTCACTTCTCTTTTTCGCGGTTATGAGGAACGACCTCCTTCTGTTTAATGGCGGCCAGGTTCTGAGGTTGGAAAATGGCGGGAGTCGTGGAAGCTCGAAGCGCAACTTAGCGCTACTGTGATTGGCTGAATTGACTCCTTTGTCCAAAGCGTCCGTACTGGCATCTCGGAGAAAATCATGCCTGTTAGAACCGCCGTGAGTAGCTCAATAATACTATCGTTCGATACGACTATCATTCGCAGACTAAGACTATTTGGTCTTAACGTCATAGACGTGGTCTGTCTCGATTAACCAGACTGTCATTCTTGGCATGTAAGATGGTGGCGTTCGTATTTTCGCTCATGTTGTGATACGTGATCGATCGCGTGGAACAAGGGGAGCAATCCGGATTGAACACAAATAATTCCAGGACTGTAAGTGATGATCTAAAGCGGCTGTACCCAAGCACAGGTCGTCAATTAGCGAGTTCAAGTCACATATTGTCCGAAGAAAGGGGCTCAAGTTCTGTTAGATTATCTTCAGAGAAAGTCATGCTCCATCGAAAAAAACACGCCAAAAGCCCCATCTAGAGATGCCACAGACGGCCAAGAAAGGGAGAGTTGCCGAAAGTCTAAAGGACGTTTTTCTGTTCCATGGACCTAAGGTTCAAAAGCTTCCCAGGAAAAACGAACGGCAGTTCTACTACAACAATAATTTAGTTCCAACTGCTATGACCTTCTCTAGCTCCATGAGTGAAATTGAAATTCGTTTTATCAGTACTGAACACTTCACCAAATTTAAGGGAATTCCTCTACTCGATTTTGAATTTGTGAAGGCTGTAGATAGTATTGTTGTTGCAGTGGAGGTCCTTGATTTTGATTACAAAACAATGAGGCATGTGGCTGGTCAAGGACCGCTGTATATAAGAAGCAAAACAAAATTGCCTGTTAAAGGCTTTGACAGCAATGATGCTTCATCATCCACCTCTGAGGACTCCTTGATACCTCCTTGATAGACTCCTTGATTTGACCTTAGAGAAATAGATAATTTACAAAAACGAAATGAACACCCTTCTGATTTCTATGCAATCAAAATTGATGACAGCAATCCCCCAACATGTTCACAAGTAAAAGTAACGCAATTTATGGTTAGGACCGCCAACTGCCCTATTTGATATCGAACTTTCAGCTTGGAAAAAATAGAGGAACATGCTGCTGTATGCAGTGCGGAAGGATTTGACAGAGCCGACCACGAAATTGAGGAAGGGCCTGAAGATGAACCTGATGCTGATAAATCCTTGGGTGCTGATAGCGGAGGTGACCTTGTTTCAGAAGGCGAACAGACTGTTGACTTGAAAACCGTTTTATCGAGCATTGGCCAGCTTCAGACTGAGTCTGGTACCGAAAGTATCAGAGTGAGACGAAAAAGAGCATGGTCTGACTATGTTGCTCATTTAAACAAGCCGTGGAAACCATCTGGCTGCAAAACGTATAGAGTAACATTCCTGGATGATTCATGTGTAGATGCTGTAGATGGGGGCCTAAACGAGAATTTTTCACAGGTTTGAAATTGTGTACTTATAATAGCGTGTTTATCGTTTTTCAACCCTTCCAATGCTAATCAATCCTGACTATAGGTTCCAATCCTGACTATAGGTTAGACTAGAATTAGTCGTTTTCTTCCTCACTCTTTATGCTCTCCACATAGCCATAACAAGACCTCCGAGTCAGAGATATCAGTAAACGCTTCTGTAGTCTGTTGCATGAATTGTCGTGTGATGTTCTGAACGAAGGAAACGACTTATCGAGTCTAACTATAGGTAGGATGGGATGCAAGGTTTTTTGCAGCCACTTCTGCTTGTGGGTGATTTGCCGCAAAATATGCTGTTGTAAAAACGTAATTTAAAATCTTCGTTGTGTTCAACAGGCAACTGTTCCAAGGTACATGAGGGGCGTTCAGAGTTTTATGCATATATTTTTATCGTGGGCTGTCCAAAGTTTTTACCTACTCCCAAGTTACCAATAGACACGGCAAGACGCTTATCATTTTTGGAGAAAAATCCACCCAAGACATATTTATTCCAGCCATCCCTTTTACTTAAAACGGAAACATTTTCAATGGATTCCTTTTATTGGGGTCGCCTTTGAGTTTTTATGCTATAACAAAGAGTATCATGAAAACTGCGGTTAAAACGGGGGAGTGTGTTAAGTATTGACAAGAACTCCACCCACCCTAATGATTTATTTTGTTCAAAAATCCACCCACCCCTAATTTTTTTCATTAGGTAATTTTCCGCCCACCCCTTGTATTCCAGCCACCCTGTCTATTAGGAACTGGAGAGTAAGTGACAGATCAGTTTCGGATCATTTGATATAAAAATTTGGCTTCAAGCACCATAAGAGATTTCTATCATATTGAAAAGCTTGTACTCTTGAGACTCTTATTTAATAGGTAAAATTGTGAAAGGTTCCATCTGCAGGGAAATGGCTACAGATATATCACCTCTAAAACTCAAATTGAGTTTTGACGTCCGCACACCAGACACTATTTACTGGCTGGATAAAACCCTGTGCTTTGAAATTTCAGCATGTTTCTTAGATGAATAACTTTTGCATGCTGCAGGGTTCCCTCTGACTCCCTTCAGGTTTCAATGTTTAGATGGGGAGGGTGTGTTTTGACAACTCTGCAGACATCTGTTAGCAAATTTGATGTAGGACGATTAAAATTTTAAAATGTGCCAAATTTTCCTAAAACAGATCTTCAAACAATTATTTCAACTCTATCGCTCAATGTTTGAGAACAACGAAGAATAGGGTTAAAGGTAAACTTCGTAGACAGATAGATGGATGTGGTACAAATAATCATCAAAGCTTTTCTTCACCATGTTCCTAGGTCATAAAAGCAGCTTTCTATGTAGCATCTGTCTATTTTATAAATGCATTTCCTTCAAAGTCCCACCATTACTGGCACAACATTAAAGTGGTGCCATTTTTGTTCTCACAGTGTACTCATCTTTTGCTTGAAATGTTTATTATGTTCATTATGTCATAGTGACTATGATTATATCCAAAGTCTTTATTTGCCATGGCTTGTTGGCAGACACAGTTATGTCTTCTCTACTATCTGGAGTCTTCTCAAAGAAGTTATCAAAGCCCTTCTCACGGAGCACTTCATCTCTGTGCTGGCTTTTTTGTAGCCTGTTCTATCCGAGCGCACTGTGCTTCACTTGCTCACAACCATGACTCAAGCGTAGGCAGGCTAGGTCTTATGATACAACTGGCATAGTGCTGTAAGTATTTTTTAATTTTTTGTTTTCTTTTTACAGACTGCTCGAAGCAAATGGCTGACTGCCTGTTTGACAGTGGTGCCCCATTGAAAAGTGTCAAGCTGGTTGGAGACAAGGCCTTTGTGTCTGCAGGAAACATCAACAATACAAGGTGGACCGAACCCTGTGATCATGCAGGAGTGGTGATACGAGATAATTTCAGAAAAGACACTTCCTTGCCCAGAAAATCGTCACCCAGGTGAACGTTTCCTGGAGAAGCACGAAGTCCAAAGGGTCAGTGTGCTACGATTATATTGCTTTAGTAATTTATCCTGTGAAGCCTGTCATTCTTTCAGTCCTGTGTTACTGGGACTTAGGCATTGGCCGAACAATTTGACACCTCTTACTTGCTTTGTATTTTGGAGATTACAGAAATCGAAAACTGAATCACCTAGTGATTTTTCCTTACATAGCCCTTTCAACCTACTTTCTAATTGTGGTCACAATCATTGCTACAACTATTGTTACCGGCTAAGCATTATTAACTACCAAAATTTCTGGACAGAGACTGCGTCTGAAAATTTTACTGTCCACACATTTTTGAGTCTGAACATTTTTGAAGCTTGTCAATGTCAGATTTTCAATGCGAGACGAAGGCACAACCACACGATGTACCATATGTCTTAATAACTTATCTACAAAAATCAAAAGGCACAAAACAGTAAAGCGTCTTTCAAAGAGAACAACTTTTGTTCCTGCTAATTTAGCAAATGAGCTTGAGCATATTAAAATGGCTCAGGAGAACAGTTCTAAGTGGAAAAAAATGGAAGAAGTAGACAGCAGTCAGATTACCGACCAAATTAAAAATTGTATGAACATGTGTTCTGTTGAAGTTCGTCTTCAACATAGTCACCCGAACTGATTGATCGTGTCACAAACAATTAGAGATTTGAGATGGCTTGTATACCAAATGCTCCTACTATGGAACTTGAGGCAGAGGATCCCTTTTGGAGAATTGCAATGAGATGATGTATTCTTTTTTGAATAAAATGTATGACATAACATGAAGAAACAGCAATTTCCTTTGTACCTTAGGTCAGAAAATGTGCTATTTTTAATTTAGAACTTTATTTTGCGTTAAAAATCTATGTCTGAAATTCAGTCTGAAAGGAAAAGGTACACATAATCTTTTTGCCAACATTTTTCGTAGATAACGTATGCTTTAAGCAAATGGTCTGCTAAAAAAATTTTTGCCACGTGTAGCTATTTCATGAGTTTTCAACTTGGTTAACACTTGGCAACTTAAGGGAAGAAATTGTTTGACGTGAGTTTCATTTTCGCGATTTAGACTTGAGAAAAAATTGCAGTTTGCGGAAGAAATTTTCGCGATTGAGTGTTCCGCATTGATTTTTGCAATGGAAGAGGAAGATGTTCCGTTTCATTTGTCGGACTGAGACACCTTTAAACGGGTCTTCACAGTATCAAAGAAAGACAAAAAGTATGATTTTCGGCTTCAAACTACTTATTGATGCTTGATGCTTCCTTTTCAAAAGTTTGAGGAATGAATTTATGCGATTGGCTCAACTTTGAAATTTTGCAGAAGAAATTTTTGCGATTGGCCCACGACTAGCAGGTTTTGCGGAAGAAATATTTGAGGAAAAAGGCCAAAGTTGCCAAGATAAATTCCGCAAAATTTTCTTTCCTTAATAAGGTACTGAATGCCGGACCTCGTGCGCATAAATGATTCTGACAGTGTTATTTGTGGTTTCAGAATTTCAACCTGTTTTCTTGATTCTGATAACAATTTCACTACCCAGAATTTTGCCTAATTCACTATAAAAAAAACTTAGTTGTCAAATTTCGCCAAGTTTCATGACGAGAATGAAGGAATGGGCCGGCTCTGATCTGTAAAACGTCTGACAGGATTGCGCAACTACTAATAATTTGAATGCTGAGAAGCAAAAGTCTGGGTAAAGCGTGTGCCTGCTCGCTAGTTCTAGGACTTCGGTATTCTCATTTTCCCATTAGTGGTCATGAATATTACTGACACATTCAAATCTGTTTAAGATCTGAGGTTTGGAAAAGTGACACATGTTCAACTGTCTGTTGACAAGTTTATTTGATCATGACGCAAATGCTTTGTTGTGTCTGGAGGTATGGCTAAATGATTTTACCTCTATTCTCAGATTTGCTGCAAAGTGCTCTGTGACATGTTGTTGTCTCTCTAGTTACCTGTTGTTTTGTATACAGATTTTAGATAAGTGAAGACTTACTTTATGACTTCCCCTGGCAGTAACGGGGGAGGGATACCGGAATTTATAGCATCCATGGAGCGTCTGTCTCTCCTTTAAACTATAACCTACTCTGTTACTTGGGACAGGTCTAATAGCGTAAGAATGAAGTATCATTCGTGGCATGTTATATGAAACACTATTGGAAGCAAATCTACATTTTAGTTGGAACCCAATACACAAAGCCATCAATTTCAAATAGCATACTTGATGATTGTTACTAGTAATAGGAGTTATCTACAACTTAAAAGTTGGCCGAAAATGACCTCCCTTTGCGAAAAAATGTTGGTCTGCTGTGTAATGACTTAGACTGTTAATGATATTTTCAAATGCCCTAAGAAAGTTAACAGCTCTGTCACAGTTTTGAGTGTATAGCTGCAGAATTGCTTTATACTACAGCGCTAAGTTTGTGCCTGTGGGCACTTCCCAATGCACACCCCCCCCCCCCCCCCCCC
>JAOBRC010525231.1:0-11398 GCA_027575255.1 Scolionema suvaense | reverse complement strand
TAGGTAAGGAGTTTGTTCGTACAAGTTGCATTTTTATGACATGGAGACAAGATGCACTCATCGAAATCTGAATATAGGAGTATCACATTTATTTACCATATACAATAAATGATTTATTTACCATTATACAATAAGTGATTTCCTCGAAAGTAAAAACAGAAACAAATGTGTCAAAAGTAGACACACCATGCCTGCATTAAATTCACTGAGCTCAGTCATCAATCAATCTGAAAATCAGTCAATTCCAAAACTCAGTACTCGATAAAGGCACAAAAAAAGGCTGTGTCATGCATAGCTTTACGTGTAGGAGTATGTTCTGTTGTTTGTAGGTCTTCAATAAAATGCACTTACCAGAAATATTCAATGACACCACTGAAGCAGTAAGAGAATGAATATCATGTTCTTCCACTCCTCCCTGCACTACATCTATCAGTTGACCCTGGATCTTTTCAATATCCAGTTGCTCCAAATCAGTAAACCGTACTTGATAGTCCACAAGCACACTCCCATACCTACAAAAAAAGGATCATGAACAATAAACTACAAAAATAAAGCTTTTTCCCAAGCCATGCCCATAACCAAACCAAGACCCAGATAAAAGCTACATATTAGAAGCATCTTTAATTCCTCTACACTAACCTAGGCCCTACTACTGATTACATTTCACTAAACTGACATTGTTCAGAAAATATGGTGAAAAAATTTCTGCTGAAATTTCCACTTCAATCAATAAATGTCAACCACCAGATGCTTTGATAAAACGTACTGTTCGTAATAATGTTACCTTTTCTGTGAATTGCTCCTTAAATTCTAAGGTGTGTGATCGTGCACATTTGTTTTCATGCACATTCCAATAGAAACAATAAGTGCACAGCAAATCACACACTCCACTACATTTACCACATAAAATTGTGTGTGTTTAGGGATCAAATTAATGAACCGTGAATCGCAAATTAGAGAGAGAATTGAACCCAGGCTACTGCAATGGAATGCAGACTACCAACCCATTGCTCCAAATAGAATTGCGCTTTAATTTACCAATACTACCACAGAAATTTTTTCCTGCCAAGAAAAATTGTGGTCGGTACGCAACTTCTTCCTATAAACACAGCTGACACCAGAACAATGCAGACATGAAACTAACAACATCTGTCCTATTACCATACATAAAAAATGTTGCAGACTAGTTCACTCCTCATTAGGGCCATCAACAGAAAAAGAAAGATGATATGAATTGAGGATTGTTTACAAGACATGAGCACATTGGTATCAGCTTCCATGCGATGAATACCATTTCCATTACCACACACTTCATGCATATTCACTTGTTGAAACCCTGTGGTGCCTTTGAAGCCATGTGCTGACTTAAGGCGCACACACATTATTGGTAGGCGGAAATGGTAATAAATGCAGTTGATGTGGACGAGTGTGTGAAGTTCAGTGAAATGTATCCTACCAGGATACTTATTCACCTATTAAGAAAACTGCTAAAATGCTGTGGAAATACCAAAGACCATCTCCGGACACTCTTTGTTGAACAGAAGGTTGTTGAAGAGGCAGAATTTTTTAGATGTAATGTACCATAAAGCAGAGAAACAGAATGCTACCTATTGTTACAAAATCGCGATCCGAACTTGAAAAAAATTTTGCCTGATCCGGGCTGGAAAAGCCTTTGGCTTCGCAGAGTTTTCAGTCTTCTCTTCGTAGTTAATTCAAACCCTGGTGTTGCTCACAAGCAGGCAATAAATACAGGGAATTCTTTTTTCCTTTCAGTGGGACTAGCAGACCAGAAATCAAACACAAGCAAAACAAATTGTAAAGGTATTACCTCTGCAATCGCACAGAGGCACCATTACAGCGTAAGGCTCAATGGACATTGGGCTACACCAAATGTACTAGACATGAAGTAGATACTGTTTTCCAATCTCCTACTGCCATTTTGTATCATTTGCAAGGAGCTGAGGATGGATAAGGTAAATATTGGAATCAGTGAGTCATAAAAGAAATAAGTGCCTCACTTGATTTTTCTTGCATTTGAAAGCTTATAATAATCGTAAAGAAAGATACTTTTTATATGTTCTACAACACACCTAAAGTAAGATGTATCTCGCCTCAATTAGGTGATTCATACATATCATGCCTTTTTTATTTGTACCTTGAAAGTACGTACTAATACGTAGGTCCTGCACTGAGGTTGGTTGGTCATGTTTAAGGCTCCTAAAGCTAAACTTGCAGTGAAAAGCTTGCACTTAATTTTATAGCAGATAGCAACATAGTAAGTTAATTGTAGAAAAAACATTGATATCTCTACAACGTTTACAATACAATCTACTGACCTGATGGCTGTGACATGTACGGAAATAATTTTCGCTTGAAGGGAGCTGATCCCGTGAAAGCTGCTGAACAACTGTAAAATATAAGAAATATTGTTCACTGTGGAAGCACAGACAGAAACCCAAACATTCTATGACACATCTCACATACATGTTTACCAACAATTTCACATATATACTACAAGATACATCTACATATAGCAAAATAAGTCGTCCCAGACTTAAGTTAAAATCATTAAGAAAGACAGCAATAGCATTCAGCAACTTGATACCCACTTACCTACAAATCAAGAAATGAACAACTGCAGAGAAATTTTACAGCACTTTTTCAACTTTCCAGCAAAATATTTCCAAAAACATACAACATTAACTATTAACTAAACTGACCGTACAAAGGGAAGACAAAATTGCATTAAAATAGTACAACCCTCTCACCCATTTCTCTAGAGTAGATTTCATGGTTGCATACAATCTTCCAGAAGTGTCCAACAGATCGCCAGCATATGGATTCTCTTTTTCAATAGGGAGACGGTCAAATATCACATCCGATAGCACGACAGTTCCAAGAGCGGTCTGAATATCTACAAAACATGGTCGTAGCAGCAAAATTGATATCAATGGCAGATCACGTTTTGAAAATCAAAGCTATTGCCTCGAGTGATTTCAAGTCCTTAATAAGAAAACGGAGATACCATTCAAAAGCTTTAAGAAGCATCTTTTTCCTGCACAGATCTACACAAGACTTTGATCAACATATCTAAACACTTTTCCTTTGCTGCAGAGAACCTGATACATGTTACTCCCCATCCCAGAAAAGTTCCTAGCTTCATCTGTTCTCCTCTGGCTGACATGTTGAACACACAGAGACCAGACTGCATAGTTCGCCTAAAACAGTCCACCGCAAAATATTCTTCAGTTATATAGGTCATGTAATATGACCTTCACAGCGAGAAAATAATATACTCCATCACCATTGATGAGCGCAGCTAGTGTTGATTTCCCAAGAAAGACAGATGAATACATATCCGATATCAGATGAAGAGCAGGATGATACTCTGTCTGCGCTACTTTGTAGTGAATATTACTGTCTGCCCATGTGATCAATCACACATGCCTACTGACCTTGCATGAGAGATAGCGTGGACAAGCCCAAGTTCACGGGCTTATTTGAGAAGCCGTCTCTAAATATTAGTCCTTTTCAGTAGATTTATACAAGCTATTATCCATCACATCGAATAACTAAAAAAAATTCAATCAGCCCTCACAGCACATGCCAATCAAAAGATAAATATCACAAAGACAAAGACAACTACAACGAGAGCAGGTGGTAGTCTTCCCCAAACGTGTCAACTAAAAAGAATTTACACTAACCTCTCGCCCCTGGTCCAATAACTAAAATAGAACAGCAAATCAGAGTGCATCATTCTTCTCTTGTATCACAACGATACCACAGTACTCAACACCATTCATGTTGATTAGAACAGCTCAATATGATAACTACCTCGACATAATAAATTGTACTACCATAATGCTTCGATTAAACGCCTGGGGCGTTTACTAAATTTTTAGACCTTTTAGGGGGCGTCTATTTCAGGGGGGGCGTCTATTACATTTTTGTGAAATTCTTCTTTTTTCTTACACATAAACTTTAAATATCAATGAAATATACACTAGATTACATGTCAATATTATCAATATATCATTTGTCATGTTTCCATATACTTACAAGAACCAAAAGCCCAAAACTGACGTAATAATGTACGCGGTGGTAGTAGTTTTAAATGTGTTGATTAGTGCATCTCTAATAAACGCCCCTCTAGAGGGGGCGTCTACTCGAGGGGCCGCTTATTAGATGGGAGGTTTATTAAAAAATCTCCTGAAAAAGGGGGCGTTTATTTGAGGATGTGTTTAAAAGAAGGGGGCGATCAATCAAAGCATTACGGTATCTTCATGAAATCAGAACGCCTGTGAGGCAGAAACCAGAAACTTCTAAAGTCAATGCAATAGAAGTTCGCCAAGGCAGTGTTAAATAGCATTGACTTTCAGTCAGTCTGATGCCACCAACATCAACTGTAGTCAATGCACTTAACAAAAAATTAGAAGAAAGGGCCAGGAGAAATTAAAAAACAGAAGTGAGTTGAAAACATCACTAAGTTAAAGGTTAAGAAAGAGGCATAAATTAAAAAAACGAGAAGAACCGTTCTAGAACAAAAAAAAAACCAATTTGTGCTCTCCTGTTTCTAGGACAATTGCCCAGTTGACGCACGGACTGAAGGAATAAGAACTGAAGCAAAAGGAGACTGCTACAGCTGAGGTAGCAGAGCATCAGGAGAAAAACATACACATATTGGGAGTAGTGAATAATGAAACAGAAGGACGACTAGACCTTTGAACCAGCCAAATAGGCACTGACAAGCAAAGAAAACAAACAATGCGTACTATAAAACTGCCACACTAACACCTTCAAAAAACAATTTCATGCCAGATTCTACAAACAACTTTGAGAAACAATGGTTTTCATACCTGACATCCCACATCTTATGGTCTCGTGGGTTTAGGTAAAACAAAAAAATAGAGAACAATGCGGGGGTCTTGTGCACTTAATTGATCAATGAAATATAGCAGCTAGTATTTGCTCACAAATCAGAAAAGTGTAGCAGCATAAAAAAAATTTATTCAGGTCTGGCAGGGCAAGTCTGTAGACTATCTCTCTTAAGTTGGTTAAGATGCTTGAAGTTAATTTTCAGAATTGCTCCCAAAATATTATCTCGTTATCATTCGCAGTTCAGTTCATTTAGATCACCAAGCCTCACATCAGCATACAGCAAAACATCACTAGTAACAATTTAAAGTGCATAATTGCTGGGAAAACATTTCACAATCTATGTAATAGCTTCTTCATCTCTGAGACCATCAGATTGCAATTATTCATAAAGCAGCTATACAATTGATTTCAATCTGACACTAACCTAGTCGAAATTCACCAGAACTCACTGTTTCCTATACGCTTCTGTTTGTTTTGAGGCATAAAATGACAAACAAACAACCCATACTGGGATGCACTATGGAAATTCAGAGTATACACATACATGTTTCACAGAGTTCACCACCAAAGTACTTTGAACAAAGACAGGTTTCCTCAGTAGTTCCATCAGCTGATCTCGACAAAGCACACTTTCCTCCATTGGAGCAGACTTTATCACAAGTGCCTATATATAAAGCAGTAGGAAAATCTTGAATATGCACTAGCAATTTTGACTGAAGATGACAAGCATGACTTCTCAACACAATATAGTCCCTCACTGCAATGCTCTATAACGAACAGAAGTCGGCAAAATATAAATGTCAAAAAATCATACGCAAAAAAAGGAAATGTTCATTGCAGAACACCAAAAATTCACTTTGAGAACACATTCCTTAACCCGCCTATATACTCTGCGTGGTGTGTTATATTGTTGCTATGTTTTGTTCTAATTGTGATAATAAAAGCCCTGGCTTGCTGGAAAGAGGGTTTATCAATAGCTTCCTTGTTTGGATTGTATGTTCATATATAGCTCTGGATTGTTTATCACAAATTTTGCATCTAATATACTTAATATCATGGATCATGCTCTGAAACCTGAACGGTTTGATATTGCGCCCAATAGTCCTTCTTCTGCAAAAGAATTTAAACATTGGTTTCGAACATTTGAGAACTTTGTATCAATTTTGCCTAATCAGAATCTTGACAAACTCAAAGTATATACTCACAAATTTCCTGTCATCTACAGTATTCGATTATATCAATGGGTGTACATCTTATGAATCTGCTGTTACTCTTCTGCAAAACATGTACATCAAACCTGTCAATGAGGTTTTTGCTCATCACCTCTTAATACCAAGGAAGCAGCGATATGGAGACTACCTCAATGAGTATTTACAAGCATTCAAGATTCTTGGAAAGGATGGTAATTTTCAGTCTGTATCAGCTGCTCAGCACCAAGATCAGTACATTAGAGACGCCTTTATTTCTGGCCTTCAATCAATAACCATCCGCCAACGCTTACTGAAAAAGAATACCCTCGATCTGAATAGCATTTTCCTGGAAGCCCATACATTGGAAACAGCTCAAAAGAATGCTGCGTCATACCGTAGCCACAATACCAATAGTTCTTTGAATGCAATATCTACTAAACAAGTCCCTTCTTCTGGTGCACCTGCCACATCACATTCACCTTCATGTTGGAATTGTGGGAATAGTTCTCATCCACGTTCCAAATATCCAGCAAGAGACGCAACCGGCTTTGCTTGTGGTAGAAAGGGACTTTTTTCCAAATTGTGTCAATCATCAGGTCCAAGTAGAAATTGTAAAGACGACTCTCAATCATCAACTGTTGCATCTGTACATTTTCCCACTCTAGCATGACTATATGGCCCACAACCACTATGTTCGCTGGAAAACTCTATTAAACGGTTGCACCTTAAAAGCACTTGTTGACAGTGGTAGTACTGATAATCTTATTCATCCGCGAATTGTACGTCGTCTGAGTCTCGATGTACAACCAAGTAACAGCAGTGTTTGTATGGCTTCCACTTCTTTTGTCAATACAGTCTCTTCGTTTGTCTCTCTTAGCTTGACTGCCTTTGGAAGCTGTTATCAAAATATGAAGTTTAATGTTTTAGACAACTTATGTGTTGATGTCATCCTTTTATTTATTTCCAAAAGCAACACAAGTATGTTGCATTGAAATATGATAGAGAGGTACCTCCAGTAGAAGTTTCTAAAGAAAGTGTATTAAATGTGGAACCTCCTGATTTGTTTGCCAACCCTTCTGCAGAAACAAAACCAATAGCAGTGAAATCAAAGAAGTACAGTGAGCACAATAAAGAGTTCATAAGACAAGAAGTCCAGGAGTTATTGTCTGCTGACATAATTGAGCCATCCAATGCTCCATGGAGAGCGCAAGTAGTTATAATAAAGGACCCTAATCACAAGAAACGCCTAGTCACAAACTATTTTCAGACAGACTATTAGCAAGTACACCCAATTGGAGGCCTACCCTTTGCCACACATAGATGACCTTGAGAACCCTATTGCAAGATATTGTGTATATAGTTCCAATGATCTCAAATTGCCATACCATCAGATTCCCTTGAAGCAGTCGGACAAGCCTTTTACTGAATTTGAAGCCGACAACAATCTCTATCAGTTAAAAGGATGCCCTTCGGAGTAACAAATGGTGTTAGCTGTTTCCAGAGATGAGTAAACAATTTTATTGAAAGTAAAAACATCCCAAGTATGTATGCTTATTTGGACACCATTTATGTACATGGTATGATGCAAGAAGAAAATGACCAAATTTGGAACTTTTCTTACAAGCAGCTAATGAAGAAAATTGGATATTCAATGAAAAAAAAACTGTTTTTACTCAACTAGCAAATTAGAAATTCTTGCTAACATTATTGAAGATGGGTCTGTTTGAACCAGATCCAAAACGCCTATAAACTCTTCATCAACTTCCTGTTCCGCATGAGATGAAATCTTTGAAACACAATATAGGACTCTTGTCTCATTACTCTAAGTGGATTCCTAAATTCTCCGATCAAATCGCTCCACTGGTTTGTAGTAAATCTTTTCCTCAGAGTCCAGAAGCTGTGACAGCATTTCACGACCTCAAACGTGTAGTTGAAAATTTGGTTGTTGTATCCATAGACGAATTTTTACTGTTTGAACTGGGGTATGATGCTTCAGACAAGGCGTTAGCAGGAGTCGTAAATCAATGTGGTAGACCAGTTGCCTTTTTCTCTCGTACTTTGCACAGCTCAGAATTGAAATGGCCATCAGTGGAAAAGGAAGCTTGTGCAATAGTTGACACAGTTCCATATTGGAAACATTACTTGTGTGGCAGACATTTTATTCTGAAAAATGATAGAAATCAGCGTCATATATGTTTAACATGAAGCACAAAAGTAAAATCAAAAATGATAAAATGTATCGATGGCGGTTGGAACTGTCATGCTACATATTTGATATTGTTTATCGTCCTGGAAAAGATAAAGTTGCTCCTGACACAGTTTCCTGCGTATCTTGCTCTGTTATATCCTCTGATTCTCTTCACCATCTACATGACTCACTATCTCACCCTGGCATACCTAGAATGAGTGCGTTTGTCAGATCAAGAAACCTTCCTTTTTCAGTTGAAGACATACGGAAAACTGTTAACAACTGCCACATTTGTGCTAAATATAAACCAAGATTCGTCAAGAAACCACAAGGTCAACTAAGCAAAGCAACTCAACCCATGGAGCGCTTAAACCTTGATTTTAAGGGACATCTTCCTTCATGTTCATCAAAGAAGTACCTATTGACTGTCATTGATAAGCACTCTCAGTTTCCATTTGCGATTCCATGTGCAGATGTAAGTACTGTTTCTGTCATTGCTGCTCTTTCACAAGTTTTCTCCTTGTTTGGTATACCATCGTATGTGCATTCAGATAGAGGGTCTGCTTTCATGAGTAAGAACCTTCAAGAATATCTCCATAATAAAGGAATAGCTGCAAGCCGTTCAACTCTGTTTCATCCTCAGGGTAATGGCTTAGTAGGATATAATGGAATAATCTGGAAGTCTGCTCAATTATGCTTGGAGTCGTGTGGCTACCCTGTTATAATGTGGGAGTCTGTACTACCAGATGCATTACACTCGATCAGATCCTAGCTCTGTAAATCTATTGGTTGCACACCCCATGAACGGATGTTTAATTTAACCTCTATTCCTAGATGCCTATCGTCTCCTGGACGTGTACTCATCAGACGGTTTAATCACTCAAATAAATATGACTCGCTTGTAGATGAAGTGGATTCGATCGAAGCTAACCACCAGTATGCATCAATTCGGTATGCGGATGGGCGAGAGTCAACAGTATCATTGCATGATCTTGCTCCATGTGGAATTGATGTAGGTATAGATGCTAACAAATCCCATGTAGAACATGACCTTATTTCATGTGACACTGATGTTGGTCAAGTTATTTGTAAAGAGCGTGTAGAATATAGTGCTAAAAATGAAGACATTGTTATGCAGGATTCTAGATTCTATTGAACTGCCGACTGATTGTTATGTGAAACCTGAAAGTTTGCTGAATGAAAATAGTATTGAAAGCAGTGAGCAAGTTGTTCCTCTGCGTAGATCAACAAGAATGAGAAAACCTCCAATTAGAATCGATCTCTAGTTTCCAGTAGTGTGTACGACATGCTCTGCACAACTGCGACATTGCAATCTTTTCGGTGGGAAGATTGTGGTGTGCTCTATTGTTGCTACGTTTTGTCCTAATTGTGATGATACTTATCATTTCAGTATATTAGATGATAAAAGCCCTGACTTGCTGGAAAGAGGGTTTATCAATAGCTTCCTTGTTTGAATTATATGTTCATATATAGCTCTGGATTGTTTAACACACTCTATCGATAAATAGTGGTCTAGCGCAGAATCTGCTTCAAAATGATCGGCTTCATGGTCACAGCTTTTCTGTTGGTAACAGTGTTGGTGTGAAAAGAAATATGTTGTCAAAAGTGGAACTCGTTGCGGTTATTTTTGTTAATAGACTCTGTGCCCAGAGTATTGCATTCATGGAAAGGCCTGCAACATCTGTGCAATACAAAAATATTGTGATCATAAAAGCTGCCTATTCAGAGAGAATGCCGTAGACACCTGTATGTCAGTATGAAAGACCATTTCTATGCAAGACTTTCTATTTTATCATAGTATATCACCATCATAGTATGCAGCTTGCATTAGAATGTTAGCAGAATAAACAAGCAAATACGAGTAGCGAGGTTACATACATTTTAGCTTTATATGAGATAAGTAATTAATCAAGGCTATAATATTCAAGATTCAATGCTCATGCTCTTTCCAAATTTGTTTAGGCATGCGTTGGTTCCACATGTATTCCTTGACACGAAACTTGCGTACTAGATTTATTACAGGTGTCTTTCTGATTGCAAAAATTCAACTATTTGAAAACATCTACAACTCAAAGCGAAAAGGCTTTCAAAGATAGCTTCACTGTTTAATGCAGGCCCTGAAAAAAAAATAAAGGTCCACCGGTCACAGTGACCCGTAAAACGGCATTTTCTGCCGGTCAATTAGAAATTCTGCCGGTCATTTTATCCAAGTTGCAAAATGTCGTGGAATCAATGACTCACTCCTTGCTATGGATTATTAAACAAATAGATGCACCAAGGAAGTGGATGCATACAACACACATTCATACCGTCACTTCATTGTGAACATCTGTTCTAGGAAGCGCGATCTATTCTTTTTGCAAAGATCAAGCTAACAGCCATCATTCCATGTTCCCAGTAATCTCTGCAGCAAATGGTACCATTTAGATTTAACAACCGCTGACTAGAAGGCGGCCACAGGTGCACCAGTGCAAGTATTTTCTGAGGTGTGTAGTAGGTAGTATCGTATGGAGTAATGACAGGACACAGATTTTCTTAAAACGGAAGCTATCAGTTCCCGTTTGTATCAAATGCGTTTTGTAAAACATCGCTTCTCTTTCTCTTGGCAGCCATTTCGTCAGACATTTCGTCAGACATCTTTACCAAAACGCGCTATTCAGGTTTTTTATTCATCTCTGTTCCTACTATGTGCTTGAATTGGGCACTCGAATTACACATTACTTTGCTCTTGAAATAGATTTCTCGGAAGCGTTATGTAGAAAACGATTGATAGCACAGAGCACAAGCTGTTACTAAGTGCTGCCCATACGCAAAGTGGTTGCATTCAAAGATGGTTAAGATACAAAGTGACCATTAAGTTTCAATAAGAAATCAAGCACGAAATGTGCAATTATGGACGCGATTTTCTTTTCCAGTTCGTGCCGAACAAGGTGACCGACGTGAGTGATGTTCTTGCTGGTCGAAGAGCAAGACTTGACCGATGACCGGCTGCTATTTCAGGGCCTGTTAATGTAGTGCAAGAAATCTTTGGAATCCAAATGCTGATTTAAAAAAAGCACAATTTGAACACCTTTAGTTACCACTAGAAGCAGAGCTTTGAATGAGTATTTCATAAAATACA
>JAOBRC010525120.1:0-11399 GCA_027575255.1 Scolionema suvaense | reverse complement strand
GGGGGGGGGGGGGGGGGGGTGGGGTGTGTTGATGGGAGCATCGAATTGATCCTTCCTCCCCAGGTTTTCTTAAATTCTGCCTAGACGACGAGTCCGTTTGAAATAAATGCTGGTTGCTTTTTCTAAGATACATTGAGAAACACGTTGATGTAAAAAGCTTCTGAAGTAAGTCATGTGACCCGTGATGTGCCTTCATTGTTAAAATTGTCAAACTGATGGCGTCAGCAAAATCCAACAAAGCAATTTTGCGTTTTACTGCTACTCGTTGGTGTGCAAAGGGTATTTCCATCAGGACTACCCTCCAGCAAGCTGAGAAAAATTATCAAAAGAAGGAAACTAATTGAGACCAGGATTATCAAAATTCACCAAAATTGATGACGTAATCTTCACAAAATCTGTTGAACTCAGCAAAATAATGATGCTACTGTTACAACTTTTGTGTCAACATGAAGGTTAAGTATTGTACCATATACCTAGGAAGTTTGAAGCTTATAACATGAGTACTGATGATTTTAGAGAGGAGAGGAGGGGGGTGTCACATTAACCCCCCCCCCCAACCATAGCTACAATCGCGGACAACATATATTGGCACTTGGATCGAAATTAAGCAAAGTGTAATTATTTCTCATCTCCCCCGAAACAATGATGTAAAGATATCTTTCTGGCTTCCGACTGTGTGCAGCTATGAAAGCATCATTGTTCAGAGGGATGGGAGAGTCAGTAAGGCAAAGTAGTCAGTTTAATGTCAATGTACAAGTATTCTGGTAATGTGGCCAAATATTTTGTCCGAGATTGTAGCTCAAAAGAGCCCAACCGTTCTGTGTTAAAAACTGGTGTAAACGAGCAAGATCAATAAACATTAACCCCATTTAGATGGGGGAGGGTCTGGCTAACCTTCATTTAAGGTCGGGGGTGGCATATTTACCTCTCCCAGCGATCTCCCGATTGGGAAAGGTAAATGACATGACATTTTGTATGGGTACTCCTTACGCAATCAATGAACTGACTGCCATGCCATTTTGACTGCCCCCGATTTGAACAATGATTCTTTCGTACCAGTATATGCTGCACGCTGGTGAATAATCAAATTTTGCTTGATTTCGATTCAAATGCCAATATGTTTTTTGGAGATTGTTGGTAGGATAACCAGCAACAGTATCATGAACAATGGGATCAAGGCAGATGAGAAAGTATCTTTACTCTCTCTGGTTTATTCTACTAGAACTCTAGTGCCTAAAGAAATAATGAATCATAGCAACAAAACAACATCTGATATGCACCAATAGTAAGACATAATAAGTTAAATTCATAAAGTGGACATTTATCAGATTCTCCCGTGTTACATCTTCTAAGTTGTTGGTCGTATTCGTCAAGGCTAGAGTGATGACCTCTGCTTACTTCAGTAGTGGCAGCTGTGACAGAGCATGGCTTGTAGGGAACTGTAATTGTTACAAGCTGGCATGATGTTGGGCTCGGTCTAGGGTTCTAGGCACTTCAAATGCCTTTCTAGATTTAAATTGGTGTGTTCCTTTCCCAGATGTTGTTGCCTCATCATTGGATTCTTTAACCCCATATGTATGCATCTCTAATCAATCCATAGCTGTAAACGCCATCGGGTACTGGCTTGAGGACATAATCACAGGCAAGTTCAAGAAGTGATTGTTGGAACTATTCAAGCGACCCATCAGAGTGCTGTGAACCAAAAGTTGAACCAAAAGTTCCCAAGTAGTGTCTGAACGTCTGTCCCGAAGAAAGTTAGCTGGAATCTGTGTCAAGCACTTCTGACTTCTGCAGTCTTTTCGTTGAAGTGGGATATAGTGGTAGGCTATAGTCTATTTTTTTGAGGTGGACTGCCTTTGGGTATTATTACAGAAAGAAGCGAGCTGTATTCAAATTGATTGGAAATGGAATGTTGGGTAAATGTAGTTAATATGCATAAAAAACAACTGAAGAAACATAAGACGAAAAGGCTTCTGCACGCAGCCCGATGGTGTTAGACTCAAATGAGAACCAACCTCTAAGATTGCATGAAGGACACGCCATTACAATACATTACTTTAATTTCCGTATTCTTCACTCCTGGTACGGTAGAAATACATGGCTGTTTTCTAAGCAGAAATGGGCGCATTGAATCGGCGTGGGTTATACGCTTCAGCTCTGTCACTTTGGTGTGTGAGTGTGAGTTATACAAGAAACACCTGTCTTCTCTGCCTAGATGGAAGGTCAGGTGGTGACCGTCAGAACTAAAAGCTTTGCCGCCAATCAATTTCTTTCCTGAAGATTCAGAGTACAGCTTACGAACTTTGTTGGGCTCTCATTGTAATAACTAATTTAACTTAATTCTTTTTTGTACCGTGTCTTTTTATTTGTTCCAGCACACCGCCAAAGCAGCACAAGCTGGACGCTGCTGAGACTTGGTATGTGGTTAATTGTTTCATTAGGAAAACATCGCCAGGGACACTGAGACTCGTATTCTGCAAAATGGTTGCCTGCTCGCAGGCCTGGAACACATGTCAATCGCTTGCTAAAGTCTACTCACATTGGGAGCTAATGTCATGCATGATGGTAATAAATAAGCAAGATTCTTGGAAAGCATAGTAAAAGCACGGATCCTATATGCCAGGCCTGCCAGGTCATGGCTTATTGCCTATCTGGTCTGTATGTGATTTGGATGAAAGTGCATTTCTGTATGGGGCTCGACGAAAAATGTCGATTTCTATAGTATGATTCTGATTGGTCCGCTTTTTGAGTTCTCCGTGAAGCCATTGACACATGTATTGTTTTATAATGATCACGAGCTATGTCTGTTGCTGTATGCAGCTGGCATATATTTGAAGCATTTGTCTTAACCTTGGCTTCCATGTCGCAAAATTCTGTTGTGCAACTGTTGCACAACTGTTGGACGACTGTTGTACAACAGGAGACAGGGCTACAACTGTTGCACAACACGTGTTTGGTGAATAGGTTGCACAACAGTCGTGCAACGGTTGCGCAACAATTGTGGGAATGAAAACATTGCTCCAACAGTTGCACATCATTAAAATTCTATCCCCACATCAACCATAACTTTTGAAATCGATTTTTACCCTAGATTTTTCATGAATTTTAAACATGCCTTGGCAGCAGGAGGACGCGTTACAGTTCTTTAAGGAGAGCTTGATGAATGAAGTTCAAAAGCATCTTGTACTATAAGATAAGTTTCCCAAAGATTTTAAAAATCAGCATATACGAGGAAATGCTTGGACTGAAATCGAAAATTTTTTTATTACATGGAAGTTGATGAATGTGAAAAAAGTCCTCAAGCTGACTTATGGTATTCCCCGGAAACGGAATTGAAAACGAAAACTATAAATTGCTAGTGTTGGTCCAAGCGAGTCGCTTCTCTGCACTGTGAATTTGCTGACTGCTCTTGAAAAGGAAGAGCTATATACTGATAAAAGCAATATTATGTGTAAAAATACGAGACTAACCAAAAACACACTTCATGTAAAAAGGAAAGGATGTAACAACTACTGAAAAGAGTTTCTTAGACCACGATAATGACAATGTGTTGAATCTGAATGGAGTCTACGACAGAGTTCTGCACACATTATCCCCCGGGCGCAGGAGGCATGAACATGTGAACTGGCCATGTGATCACCTTCCATTTTCGTTTCCGTGTCCGTGGATTACAATAAGTCGTCAAGCACATGACCAGCTCAAAAGTGATCCCTGAAGAAAGCAGAGGACCAAGCCATCTGGGTCTGGAAGGAAACTCATTAGCAATTAGCATAATTAATTGCAATTGTTAACTAGTTCCATACAACCTGCCTGCAACTTGCGAGTTTTGATGGAAACAGTGTGTTCGGTGTAAAATCGTTGGACAACAGTTGCACAACGTGGTGTTGTGCATTGGTCGTGCAATAGTTGTGCAACAGTAACTGGGTAATGGAAACCAAGCTTTAGCAAAGCGTCCTCGGTCTATAGCAACTCAGTCGTATGAAACTCTGCATTCTGGAAATATTGAGCTGTAACGTCAAGACATGTTTGCCATCAAGCCAATGCCATGGAAACGTTGTTCTGCTCTCTGCAGCAAAAGTAGTCTTCCACTCTGTTTGTAAACGCTCCATGAACGTCAATAAGAAACAATTCTGTTGCGTTTAAGATCAGCGCTTTAAAAAGATTTTTTCTTGCAATGAATGTCCCTCCTCATAGCGGTACAAAATGTTACGTACCTAACAATTTAGACGCTGGAATACTGAGCATATGCAAGATTTTCTTGTCAAAATATTTTGCAAGCTAAAAAACACAAAAGTTAATTCAGAAAAGAAATGATTCGAAAATTTCTACAATTTGAACTTTAGGCGTTTAATTTAACCCTCTTTAGAATTATTTTTATTCCTTACCAGCTCTGCTGTGATAGAACTTGCAGCAAAATCTGCAAATTTCGCTGGAGTCTCGAACAACGGAAGAACAATTTTACATTTTTATATTAGCACCAGCGCTATAAGCACCATCAGCCTAGATTTTATTAAATATCTAAGCACCGGCTGACCTCCTTGGGCTTACTTATTCTGTCAATTAATTTCTATCTTCTCTGGTAAGACCTTTCGTGAAAAAAGAACAAGAATTTCATTGCTTACTGTAAAACCGAGAATGCATATACTCAGCGCAAAAGTCGGAAAAGTTCACCTGAAGCCTTGCTTTAACCAATTTAGCTTATATGCCTATGGCACCACTTATGCACCAATTATCGCTGGAATTGCCAGAAATTTAATTACCACCTGGGTTCACTTTCGATTTGCTTGTGGTCATAGAGAAGGTGAAAACTGTAAGATAAATGCCAGAAAAAACGTTCATGAAATTCAAAAGAATCTATGCATTCTGCATTCTGTGTGAACTGTAAGATCTTACAGGCGATTGATCATTTCGTATCTAAGTAAATTTTCTGTTTAAACCGACTCTGGTTTGGAAGGGGGGGGGTGGTTGGGGGGGATGGAATCGATCCTCCCTCCCCAGGTTTTCTTAAATTCTGCCTAGTCGACGAGTCCGTTGGAAGTAAATGCTGGTCGCTTCTTCCAAAATATATTGAGAAACATTTTGGTGTAAAAAATTTCTAAAGCAAGTCATGTGACACGTGACGTGCCTTCATTGTGAAAATTGTCAAACTGATGACGTCAGGAAAATTAAACAAAGCAACTTTGCGTTTTACTGCTACTCGTTAGTGTGCAAAGGGTATCTCCATCAGGACTTTGCCATGAAGGCATCATTGTTCAGATGGGGAGTCAGAAAGGCAAGGTAGTCAGTTTAATGTCTATGCACAAGTATTCTGGTAGTGTTGCCAAATATTTTGTCCGAGATTGTAGGTCAAAAAATCCCAACCCTTCTGGGTTAAAAATTGGTGTAAACGAGCAAGATCAATAAACATTAACCCCATTTAGAGGGGGGGGTCTGACTTACCTTCATTTAGGGGCGGGGGAGACATATTTACCTCCCCCAATTATCTCCCGATCGGGAAACATATATGACATGACATTTTGTATGGGTACTCCTTTCGCAATCAATTTGGCCACATTACCAGAATACGTGTGCAGTATATAACTCCCTGCAGGGAGTTAATTTGACAGTCAGGGTCTTAACTTGACACTCCCAGGGTGTAAACGTAACTCTCTCATGGTGTACACTTGACTCTCTCAGGTTGTAAACTTGACTCTCTCAGGGTGTAAACGTGACTCTCTCAGGGTGTAAACTTGATTCTCCTAAGCATTTCGATTGACACCCTTGGTGTAAATGACTAGCATTTAGGGTGTGCCTAGTACACCTTTGCATACTTGCATTGAACCCAAGGGAGTTCGTTCTGGTCAGCCTCGTTTGACACCACTAAAGGATTTACCTTGACTCCTCTAGGACTGACAGTGTTAGATAGTGTAAAGGACAAGCCATTACAAGACATTACTTTAATTTCCGTATTTTCGCTCCTGGCACTGCAGAAATACATGGCTGTGTTCTTAGCAGAAACGGGTTCATTGGATCCGCGTGGGTAATAGGCTTCAACTCTGTCACTTTGGTGTGTAAGTGTGAGTTATACTAGACACACCTGTCTTCTCTAACTGGACAGTAGGTTTAGTGGTGACTATGAGAATTAAAAGTTTTGCTGACAATCAAGTTCCTTGCTGAAGATTCAGAGCACAGCTTATGAACTTTGTTGGGCTTTTATTGTAATAACTACCTTAACTCTTGTTTGTACCATGCCTTTTCACTTGTTCCAGGGCGCAGCCAAAGAAGCAAAAGCAAGACGCTCCTGAGACTTGGTATGTGGTTAACTGTTTCATTAGGAAAACATCGCCAGGGATACTGAGACTCGTATTCTGCAAAATGGTTGCCTGCTCCGAGACCTGGAGCACATTTCAATCGTTTGCTAAAGTCTACTCACAATGGGAGCTAATGTCATGAATTATGGTAATAAATGAGAAAGATTTTGTGACAGCATAACAAAACCACTATTACTAACTGCCAGGCATGCCAGGCCATGGCTTATTCTCTATCCGGTCTGAATGCGATTTGGAAGAAAGTGTATTTCTGTATGGGGCTCGACGAAAAATGTCGATTTCTGTAGTATGATTGGTGCGCTTTTCTGTGATCTCCGTGAAGCCATTTAAACATGTATTGCTTTTAAATGACCATGCGCTGACCATGACCATGTCTGTTGCTGTGTACACCAGGCCTGTTTTTGAAGCATTCGTCTTAAGCTTGGTTTCCATGTCGCAAAATACTGTTTTACAACTATTGAACAACTGTTGCACGACTGTTGTGCAACTGGAAACAGAGCTACAACTGCTGCACAACACGTGTTGTGTGAATAGTAGAAATCCTATTCGCACAACAGTCGTGCTACGGTTGTGCAACAATTGTGGGAATGAAAACATTGCTCCAACAGTTGCACATCATTAAAATTCTATCCCCACATCAACCATAACTTTTGAAATCGATTTTTACCCTAGATTTTTCATGAATTTTAAACATGGCTTGGCAGCAGGAGGACGCGTTACAGTTCTTTAAGGAGAGCTTGATGAATGAAGTCCAAAAGCATCTTGTACTATAAGATAAGTTTTCCAAAGATTTTAAAAATCAGTATATACGAGGAAAGGCTTGCACTGAAATCGAAAATTTTTTTTATTTTATGGATGTTGATGAATGTGAAAAAATGCCTTAAGCATACGATCAACTCAAAAGTGACTCTTAATGAAAGCAGAGGATCAAGCCATCTGGGTCTGGAAGGAAACAATTAGCAACGAGTATGATTACTTGCGATTTTTAACTAGTTCCATATAACCTGCCTGCAATCTCTGAGGTTTGATGGAAACAGAGTGCTGCGTGCAAAATCGTTGAACAACAGTCGCACAACAGGGTGTTGTGCAGCTATCGCGCAATTGTTGTGCAACAGTATTTTGTTAATGGAAACCAAGCTTTAGCAAAACGTCCTAGGTCTATAGCAACTCAGTCGTATGAAACTCTGCAGTCTGGAAATATTGATCTGTAACGTTAAGACATATTTGCCACCAATCCGATGCCACGGAAAAGCTGTTCCTCTACGTGCAGGAAAAGTAGTCTCTCGCTCTGTTTGTAAACGCTCTTTGTTTGGCACCACTTAAGCACCAATTATCGCTGGAATTGCCAATATTCAAGTACCACCTAGGTTCACTTTCGATTTGATAGTGCTCGTAAAAAAAACGTGAAAGCTGCCAAAATAAATTCCTGAAAAAACGTTCATGAAATTCAAAAGAAATTATGCATTCTTTGTGAGCTGCCTTTCAGGCGTGTGCTCAAGTTTTAAAAACTGAGTAGGGCAAAATTATATTTCCTGCTTTAAATCACTGGCAGCGACAACGTAGAAATTTCCTGAGTACTTGTTATTTCAGTAGTCAAGAACAATAATGAAGCCAATTAATGTGCCTAGCCATGGGAGTTCATGATTGTATTATTTAATCTTTTTTCATCCAAGCTGATTTTAAACATATTGAAAAGAATCTAGGGATTCTAACCAATGTTCTAAATATTCGCTACGTGCAGAGCGCTTGGCGAATCGATAAATGCAATTAAACCATTTCACTTATTCCGGATGTGCAAAAATATCGTAGAGTGGTCTCAAAAATACGGCTTTCCCGGAAGCGTTGTCGCGCATTTTTGGGTGAAGATATTGCTTGAATGAATTGTATGAACTAGTTTTCACTTGTTCCAATATATTTTGTTCTGGATTGTTGATCTTCAAAACGATAGCCTGTACAATACCAAGCGCGCAGCTCTTCATTTGCTTGCCGAGAGAGCTTAATTCGAGCAGAGGCTGTGAGCAAGCTACCAAACGATGTACCCTTTGACTGCCACAGGGACCGCATGCCCACTAGTTTCATGCTATTATATTTCGGTCTTTTCTACATCACACTTTTTTGGTTCCTGTAGATAGGTGTTTGACAAGCAATGTGAGGGAAGTCCGGTATTATAGCACCCCTGTGACTGGGCGGGACCCTATTAAGCCCGGCATTTTTGGCTTTCCCAAACCCGGGGTGGTCCCTTGGACCCAACACCCGTAATTTTGTATATAATGGTCCTGTAACCGTAAAACTTGGCGCACATATTCTCCATTCTATTCTACACATAATGACGTAAAAAGTTTTGCGGTGACGTCATTATTTTGCCGATGTCGCCACTTTTTGTCGGACATGGTCTCAATACGCAAAATTTTCCACCATTTTGGAAAATTCCTAATATCGGGCAAAAAAAGCAATATCGATCCATTAAAACCTTTGGAATGAGGTTCTGATGATAATACCTAAGTAGAAAACATGATTTGGAATCATAGATGACTTTATATCAGTAAAAATTAACGTCAATTTTTCCTCCATCGACAATTAAAAATGATGACGTCACAGGCGAATGACGACAGTGGTCAAAAAATTTTTTTTAACAAAATGTTCCCAGATAATATTTAAGAAAAGTCACCAAAGCGCAGTTTTCCTCCTTTTGTCGTTTTTACACAATTTCAGAAAATATGTGGGGTTCGGTCCGTTGGACCATCCCCCCGGGCTTAGTAGGGTTAATAAATAATGCATTTTATTTGACATTTATCGATCCTCTCAGTACCATTTTATGCGAGGTTATTCAAACTACTGGTACATAAGGGTTCAGAAAATATTGTTGCTTCATTTATGTGTTACCCATAGAATATGAGAATGCTATTTCTTATTTTTCTGTTTGACGTATCTTTCAACAATCCTGTGTTGCTAAACTATGTTTTGAAGACAGAATGTAAGTAAATTAGCATTCTGATTCGTTATTTTATTTTACAAAGAACTTTTGCAATTGAAGGCAGGCTGATGAACAAAGGACTGTAAAATGCTTGCGCCACGACATTTCTATATCTCATCAAAACGCCTAAGAAATCAATAATTTACTCTGTCTTGATAGACCCCCTAAAGGAAAAAATGGAAGTGTTTGTGCTACCTACATAATTCAATCAGTACCCATTTGATGTAAAAAGAAAGCATATGTAGAGATCATAGACAAACAAATGAAAAGAAAAAACAGTGTTCAATTAGATTAAAGCCGCTCTCTCAGCTATTGTGGCAGTGACTTAAACTGCACCAGCCAGCTAAAAAGTCTCAGTTTAATCCATAAGTCTAACTTGGAAATTCTCGCTTGCAGAAAGTCAGGTGTAAGTGAAATCATAGTTTGGAAAATAAAAGGAAGAAGTTTGTGCAAATAGATAGTGCAACATCAAGCGATGAAATATTTGCCCTTCTTGATGGTGTTCAAAGTGATGATGAGACCTGATGAATTTGTGGGAGAAGAAGTTTATTTCTCAAATATTCTCCCAGAGATGCCTAACGCTGCGAGTATATTAACTCATGATGCAAGCATTCACATAGCCTGTGGAATTCATGGGCAACCTAGACCAAGAAAGCCTCTCAAAACGAATAATATTAAATGGAGCAACACGGTGAAACCAAACGTGAGACAACAATGTAGACTTGAAGGGCATGATTTCTAAGAGGGTGCAACTCCCCATGAGATATACATGAAGGTGGTTAACCTCGACGTGTTGATTAATCTCCTTGTGTCGCAAAGTAACATATATATGTAATAAAATGGGCGTACTTTTACCACAAGCGTTGATGTAATGAAAGCATTCCTGGAGGCCAACTATATTATGGCTCTAACAGTTACCTAACATTTCCATGCACCGGGACTGTGGACAATATATCTAAAAAACTGGAACTTACAATGTGTTATCCAGAACAAGGTTTCAAGAGATTCTTCAAAATGTTCATTTTGCAGATAATGGTTATAACGTTGATCAATTTCAGAGCATATAAATAAATCTTTCCAAGACATTTACTCCAATGAGTGTCAGCAAAGTATAGATGAGCACATAACAAAATTTAAAGGACCCTCTTCCATGAAATCAATCAGAAGTGATGCTTCTAGTGGTATTTTCGTTGTGGAAGTTCAAGTGGCTACCTTTATGAATTCGATTTGTACTTAGGAACAAAACACAGAAGTCAACCTCGGGGGGATCGTCGTACTGTAGCTGTCAGGAAAGTGGCGGGAACATATTGCACTGTCTATTTTGACAACTTCTTCACAGTCTTGTTCTCATCAATGAACTCTTCGAACGTGGTGTTTATACAATAGGCACTGTAAGATCCAGCCGTAAACAAAATGCCAAAGTTGAAAGCTGACAAGATCATGGCATTGGGAGACTCGGACTATCATTATTCTAAAAATGTTATTTGATGTAAATGGTATGACAATAAGGCAGTTCTGCTAGTAGCTAGCAATGTTGAAGGAATGAGTAAGTGTTCAACTGTCATGAGAAGACTGAAAGGGGTAGCCACTAAAACAGCCGTGCCAACATCATAAAAAGTTCTATTAGGTAGGGTGGTGTAGAGCCAACTTCGTTTTTACATTCGAATATTCTTGACGTCGCCCTGGTAAACAGTCATATTGTTTACTCCAAGCTTGGACATTACCTGTCTCTACTCGACTGTAAAATTGCAGTAGCAAGCTCTCGGATCTGCAGATGTAGTAACAGGAAACGAGCATTTCCAATGGCTAGCCCATGCAACCGAAAGTCAATGGAGGCTTCACTGCCAGCAGATTTGTCATTGCACCTACCTGAATTCTAGGAAAAACACATGAGATGCAACTATTCCAAAAATGAGGGACTGGACCACAAGACCTATGCATCTTGCCAGACATATAGCTTGTACCTATGCTGCTTGAAGGAACGAAAATTTTTTAAAACACAACATGTACCCATGTAGTTGGTGATATGCGAAGTGATGCACTATATATCATAAATGATGCGGCTTTGGAAGTAGACAATCAAATATGCTAATTATATATAAAATAATAAATATTTC
>JAOBRC010525009.1:0-11400 GCA_027575255.1 Scolionema suvaense | reverse complement strand
TCCTAAACCAGTCCAATTTAACTTCCTTTGAAGAGCATTCGTGAACAGGTCACTAAAGATACCACGAACGCAATCCTTAACATTGAAACCGCCAAGGAGAGTGAGACGATTAACCTAGAACAAAATGAATAACAGCCCTGTGTTTAGTATGGTGTAAAACAAACCTGTTACCATTATACCAAATCATTGAAATACGTTATTGGAGGAAATCAATGCTTGCTCTCCCATGTTAATTTTATGATGAATTACACAATGGCTGAATGGAGCATCAATACCAATTTGAACGATGCGTACATATTTCGTATATGTTGAACATGTTCTTGTTCTGATTCATTAATTTTCGGCAGTAAGGTATGTAATTGCACAAATTATGAATAAAGAGAAAATGCTCACCAAATACTTCTCAAAGTCTTGATCCGACTTGAGTAACTCCTCCACTTCGTCTAGCTGTTGGAGTTCGCTCAAAGGAAACCGCATTCCATCTGGCAAGTCATATGCGAATCCATCTCTCTGCTCCGGCTCTCTGTTTAAAACATCCTTTATCAATGACTGATTCTTTTTTACTTGAGATTTGATGTCTCTTAGTTCAGCCTTCTGCTCTGCGAGATACTCAAGAATCATACGTATGGATGCTACAATAAAGCAAGAAGGAGCAAACTATAAAATATTCCCACATAGCTCTAAGTACACAAAAGCTCTGGAGTGTTGATATGCTGTGCTTGTAACATAGCGCATCTTCATAACATAGCCTAGATTTACATCACATAGACCAGCTTCACAACATATCATAGATTATTGAATAAGCATTGGAGTACTTCACAAAACAAAACGACCCAAAGCATACAAAAACAAAACATACTTTACATTCAACAAGCATTTACTTTCAGCATTAAGTCAAGACATGGGATATATCGTAGAACTTCCGGTAACATTCGGCATGTGAAAGAAAGGACTGATCATAGTTATTTTCACCAAACTATTAGGCGTAACAGATGATCTAAGACTCAACAGGAATTCGTGATACGATTGTATAAGCACAGGAGCAATAAAAACCAAGAATATACTTTAAATGAAAGACAAATCACCATACCTTAATTCACTCAAATTTTGCGCCAGTTTTATTTTCGCGCAGGGCTGTTACGCGAAAATCTAGTAATAGGTACTCATGTGCGGTTGTGATTTGGCTTCAACTTTTCCGCGGGTTGTCAGTATTGCAAGGTGATAAGGCAAGATAAATAAAGTTGAAAACTGGTGATCGAGTAGTCTTGAGCTTGTGTTTTTGCCTTTTGCAACTTGTCACATATTTCTGTACAGAAAAATAGGTATTTCCGTCCGCACAATCAAATATTTGCGCATTGACTTACAACGAAAACTAGATGTGCACGAAATTTGAGTGAATTAAGGTACACAGAGGAACGAAAAGTATGACATGCAAGCAGTAAGTTTTTGAAAAATAATACAGCAGAGTCGTTCTCATTGTTAGTCATGAAAATGAAATCAAATTGAAGAGAATCAAGGTACACTATTGCCAAACATTGGATGGAAGTTGGATATCCAACTCAGGATGAAAACTGTATGAAAAAGGTATGCCACATACCATTCATTTGTGCAATGACGTCCATGTTAAGATTTGGACCAGATGACGCAGGTGGCATTGATCGGGAGAAAGACGTTGCCACTCGAGTAGAAAAGGAGGATGTCACTCGAGTGACAGATGATAACATTGAATTGGCCCGAGTAACTCGTATGGTGGTCGATGTTGAACTTGATTTGGCGAAATTCAAGTGTTTTCGTTGCCCAGGGATCGAGATGGGTGTTCCCAAACTGACTGGCGGAGGAGGGGGATACCTATCATCTGAACAACCAACATCACTTTCCTCTGATGAGCTTAACTTCTTGGGTTTCCTGAAAGTAATGATTAACAAATAGATACATGCATCTGACAGAACAGAATTTTTAAAATGGAAAATTCATTTACACCAGGCCATCCAGTATTTGAAGAAAAATATGTTTCTAAGAATAGTAGGTTTGTGTCATGAGACCCTCCCCCAGTGAGGCTCTTATCGAAAAGATGCAAAACCCTTTGCGATTTCGGAGGGCACATACTATGCACAATTTAACAAAGAGAACAATCTGTAGCATAGGACTGCTTACCCTTGACAGATCAATGAAAGATAAAGAACACCCCAGTGGATATTTTCATGAGCAGGAAAAAACACGGGCAAAGAAGCACTCAAGGGATATTCTAACACACCACTCTCTAGATTGCACACACTCCACTTTTAGGTATCATGGGGTAATACAGCTTTCGGCGCCCAGAAGTAAGAATAAAAATTTTGGGAGAAGAAAAACGAAGTACAAGAAATTGATATTTGATAATTAATATATTTCTGTAGGCCATGTCCAGGTCATGTTGTGAATCCAGTGCTGAGTTTGTTTTTAGAAGTTTTGAAAATGATGAATGAAGATTTGGGTATGGATGGCCAAAATCGGGGAGCATTGCCAAAAATGCCCCCTACTATAAGGCCTGGATCTCATAAACAAGACACAGCACAAATCATGAAAAGGTCCTGTCATGAGCACAGCATACATTGGATGCACGTGGTAAGTTTACTTTGATTACACATAATACTGATGAAAAGAACGGCTGCTTGTACCACCCAGAGACGACAAAAAATGTTGAAAATCTTTCCGCTGAACTACTCTTAAATTGACCTCCCTCGATTCCGAGAGCACGGTAAAGTAAATGTATACACATGGGCACCTTTTACGTTGAGGCCTCTCTGCACACTCGTCCACTATGTCGCTCTCGATGTTCGATGTGTCTTCTGCCCTGATCATTCTCTGTCTTGCTTTTTCGTATGTATCTAGAGAAAATATGTCAAGGTACGGAAATGTCATGAAACTCAACAGGGAAAACAGATAAACCTCAAATATCATTGAACACATCCTGTAACTTTCCCTACAACTCCAAACACTGATTACAAATACACATCTGATGGAGGATTGCTCTCGTGAACTGCATAGTCAGATGGGGCTGGTACCGATGTTAAACATCGGACCAGGCGGGATTTGAACCTGCGACCGTGGCTTACCGGGCCTATGCTCAACCACTTGAGCTACCAGTCCGACTGTGCAGTTAACGAGAGCAATCCTCCATCATTAGACGTCGCGCATGTTAGCCTTAAATGACGTCATCATAAATTAATGGGGCAAATATTAAAAACACACAAATATAAGACAGGTAGCATTTTATAAATAGATATTTGGCAATCTATAACCAAATGAGAAATATCATGTAAAAATGCAGCCAAAAAGCAGTAATCAGGCATTTTTTCTTGAGACACAGGTGCTTACACAAATCAGAACATCAACTCTCCAAATATGGCCTCATTTCTCGGCTGATAAGTGAAACCCGAATAGTATTTTTTTAACTCTTTATTGTCAAATCAATTTGTTAATGTCAGGACATGCTCTACCTTATTAGGGCAGTATACATTTTACTCCCAAAATCGCAGTTTTGAAACCCCATCTATAACAATTCAATTGAATCACCACAAGAGAAGAAGCTTAAAGAAAGAGCATATTTGGTGCAACAAGTGGATGCAGGAGTCTAAAAGAAGGCCTGAATGAAAAGACTTAATGACTTGAAGTACCTTTTTTGTTATTTCCCAGTCTCAAATGCTACTCAAATGTATATGACAGGCTGCATCTGATAACATAACTTTGAAAACATTAAAAGAAGCACAAAAGAAACAATACAAGCTAGTCTGGTCACTAGGTGGAACCAGTTCATAGCAGAAAAGCTGGTTAATGTGACAAACTGGTCTCCAACCATCTGCTCTGTCGCAATTCGTCGTCCTTTCAATGTAAAAAAAATCTTCAAAACTAATGAATGAGGAAAAACAACAGACCTGTTTTTGACAGCAACCGGATATGACATTTTGCCCATTTTGTCTTGTCAGGTGTATCCTGGCGCTTGATGGCTTTTTCAAGCATCCGATTATCATAATCAGGCCAATAGCATTCATCGGCACCATCCAACCATCGTTCTGGAATCACAGCGATGGCATCTTCCTCATCAACGAAAGCAACAACAGCAAACTTCGACATTCTGTCGATTTGTCTATAATGTAGCACATAATAAGAAAAAAAAAAACAGATGTTAGTCAAATACAATAAACAGGCAAATAAGAATGTAATATTTAACATTTGGATATCCCAAAGCAGGATTTTTGACTGGGGCAGGAAAAGTTCCATACATGAACAAAGCATGCACACATTACGAGCATGTGAAGAAATTCTGAAATGAGGATTAATTGTCATAACCCATATCACAAAATCTGACAGTCTAGTCCTTTAAGGAAGTGTGAAGTTCAGAAAACTTAAAAAATCCTGAACCCCACCCAACAGAGAAAGGTAAACCTCATCTTCTCTGCAAAGAAGGTGGTGGAGAAAAGCCATACCAGAGAAACAAACTCTAAAAGTTGTTTTAAAATGAAATTATGCTGGCCTGACACAACACATTAATGGTTTTTAGAAACTTCGCGTTGGTGGCTATATCCATGCAAAACTTTGCGAGACTTGTAGATATACTGCTTGTCAAGTTAGGCTGGTGAGAGGGTAGTTACCCATAACCAATCAACATACATAAAATTCAGGTAAAATAATGCATAACAAAAGGACTCTATAGTATAAGAATTAATAAACCAACCCTTCAATAAACTTTGTGATAACAAAGCTGTGTGCATGACTTCAAGGAGGCTTCAACGCAGAAAAGGAACACAGATCAAGCAATGCATGGTATGTTGAGGAAAGATATATACTTGGCTTTTTTGAGATAATTGTCATGTCTTAAATCATCGACGGGCAAAATAGAGAATCAGAGGAACAGTGAAAAATACTTAACTTTGAAGCACATAGAAGAAAAATCAATACAATGCTGTACTCAAATAAAAAACGATATTCATGATTTTGCAAGAACTATCACAAGGAAGAATAACATTTTAGACCAGTATATTGCTTTAAAGAAAAAAAGGGAAACTTATAAGGCGCAGGAACTGAGTTTCAGTTAAAATGACATATCACTTGCTTGTGGTACACACAATTTCAACAAAATGTCACAGCACAAAGAAGTGGGCAAAGTAGCATGACCAAAGAGCAGAATCAAATATTTGTCTGCAGCTAACTAACAGACAAAAAAAACTACAGATTTCTGACCAAGGAACCAATTTTGTTACGATAGACAAAAATATGTCTTCAGCATGTCAGTCTCCACAAAAATATAATACTGAGGTTGAGTGTAACAGAAGAACAGATGTGCATAACAAGTAGAGGTTCAAATGTATCGATAACTGGCTTCACTGTCCAACACAGTAGCCCATACCACAATATCATGTTTATGATCGTCCAGCAAAATGGTGATTAACTTTGGTTCAAATAAATGTGGATTGTTGTTCACTATAGCATTCACTAAAGCCAGAAAACCTTGCTAAGTCATTACACACTCAATTGCTATCAAACCACATATGTGACAATACAATGTCATTATGTAACGCAGTGTAGCAGAGGAACTGCAACAAAGCACTGAGATGAGCTTGGTAGAAGAACACATTTTTGCAAAATACTGTCAATGCGTGCAAACTCATAATCCGGACACAACTGTGTCACACGTCGTATTCCCAGAATTTCTGAATTAATAGGATACATAAAAGAGGATGTTGCTTCACAAAACTTCTGATGCATGACAAATGTTTCATCTCCAACTACAAAGATGTTTCTAATCAACACAATATCACCTGCAATTTGGACGCAATTATCACCTTCCTTGAGTTTAACTATAAAGGAAGGCAACTGCAGTTCTTTATATTGTTTAGCATTACAAGCAAATTCTGGCAAAGGACCATGTTTGTGCTCTTTTTGCAAAACATCAACTGTATTGAATTTGGGACTGAAGACCCCTTCTGATGCTCGCCGTATGATCTGTTCCAGAGGTGACACAGGTTTTTTGACAAGTCGTTTCAAACGTCCCAAAAAGTTCTCAAAGGGAAATCCTGATATGTTGTCAAGAGCACCATATGTAGACACATCCTGTGATAAATGTGTCAAACCATGTACATTGTACGATGTCATGTCCTGTCCATATGTTTCTCCAAAATGTTGTACAAACAACTGTAACAGCTCCTTGGCAATGTCATGGTGTATGGTACAGAACACTGGACTCAGGAAAATGTACATAGAAACTGACAAAAGAAGGAAATTGTGATATAGACTCTCTGGAAGTGCATGACGAAGGGCTGAAGGGCCAGTATAGAGCAAAAATTGCCGAAGTTCAGTGGCTTTCCATCGCTTAAAGTCAAATAAAGATCTTGGTTTACGAGCGAAGTCACAAGGGACAACTGGCTTAAAAGATATCAGTTTATCAGATATAATCTTAATTGTATTGGCACCTTGTCTTGTACGCAAAGGGCCCTGTATCCAGAGCTTTATAAGTTTGCGTGTCACACCAAGACAAACAAGATGCATATAGTCATGGGGAAAGTTGTTAACCATGTCGATATTTAAAGACGTTAGAATGGTTTCACCAAGGTGATGATCCTCATCAACAAAAGCTCTGAATGATGCATCAGTTCGCGGGCAAGCATCAGTTTCTAAAAACACTACTTTATTGATGTAAGTTCCATGTTGGACACATCTATCACAACCAGAATATCCACTGTGTCCTTTAATATTCTTTATAAATGCCCGTGCAGGAGCATCACATACAACAGCATGTATACTAACAAAAAACTGGCGCCCATTGACATCACAGCCATGTGTCAACAATTCTTTAGCTTCTGCAACAAAATCTGCAAGGAATTCAAGATTCTTTGGTTTTGTGGTTCCGAAGTAGATTCCAATCAAAAAGGGTTTGCGATAGTGTATATTATCTATCATTCCTAATATTGGCCAGAATTGCGAGCCACTGCTTTTAAAAAGTGGCAAACCATCAATATTAACTTGCACACTAACTACATTGTCAAGCACCATTGGGCACGCTTGGATTATTGATTTTATACCTGACTGCAGGCCAAAATGATGATACTTTCCATTGGAGACATGCTTGACCATGTAAGTTACTTTTGTGTTAAGCAATGATCTAGGATCTTTCGGAAGATCTGGGTGGAATTTACGCAGGATACAAAGAAGTTTTGATGTTGTATTTTGCGGAACATTACATTCCACAGCCCAATGTGCAAGTTCTGAACGCAAATCTGGGACTCCTGCATCTGACATCGCATCACATGAGTTACCTGAATGCTCAGACATAAATGCATCGTCGGAATCAGATGGCGGCTCAAATTCACTGTCACTTAAATTTGCCAGACCTTGGTCTTCAACATTACTGTATAAACTACTACCCGAGTCAGACTGAGACCGTTGTTCATCTGTGCTAATGTTCAGTGGACTGACACCATCATCAGAAAGTATTGAATCATTAAGGGTATTGGAAGAAGGTACTTCATCATATTGTAATGTGTTCAGGTTTTCCGCTAACTCAGCATTGATTCGACGGCGTGTAGTCCATCTGGAGGGAGTTTTCTCCATATCCCAAATTTCAACTTTGTTTATAGCTGGTACCAACTGGTCCACAAAAGAGTTCTTAACATAAAAAAATAAGAAAAATATGTTCAGAAGTCATACATGCGCTAAGAGTCTACCTACAATACATCTACCTTTTAAACCCTTCTTTTAAAGCCTTTTTCTATGTACCTTGGTTGCATGTGTGTAAAAACTACTCCCCCACCCAAAACAAGAATGAATGTAGCTAAGAGTCTGTAATTTTGCATGAACATAGCCACCAACGTTTAGTTGCTGAAAACCATTCATTTGAACTGCTAGCTCAGCATTTTTGTAGAAAAAATCAGCAAGATTTTTGGCAAGACAGACGGAATTTGAAGCACTGTAAAATCAGGACATCAAACCGCCCGAAGTTGGTTTTACCGTTTTGGAAAGCTCAAGTATAGTACAGTACACTCGCGATAACTGGGACCTCCAGGGGGAATGAAAATTCAGTCCCACTTAGCGGGAGTCCCAGTAAAGCGGATCTCTCTATAAGTGGTATATTTTCAAGGGGAATCGAAAAGGTGTCCCAATTAGCGCGAGTCCCAGTTACCCGGGTCCCAGTTATCGCGAGTGTACTGTACTTTCAATAAAATAATACTTCATAACTTCATAATCATGTATCAATATTTGGTTTGGGTCAGGTGTGGAGTTACGTTACAATGAAACATGGAAATCGATTAACGCGCCAGTCACTATAAAAATATAAGATGGTTTTTTTTTCACAGAAACTTATGATAAATAGACAGTAAATTTAGTTTGCTACTGTTTACAAGGCATTGAACTTTTTTGGAAGTAGGCGAGTGGACGCACCACGGGACGCCTACTTGGAATTTTTCTAGTCTTTGGGCCAGCTATTTTTCATTAAAATAACTGAAAAGGTTGGGAAGCAATTGCAATTTAAGAGTTTTGATCTGTTTACTATCATGTTGTAGCCTGGAACCAACAAAAATTGTGATAACTGCCTGGTGTCAATTCCTCCACCTTCTAGCAAGCGAAGGGTGGAAGGGTGCCCTACAGCAATTTACAGTAACAATTCCAATCACAGCCCTCTCAAGTAGTATCAGCTGTCAGATCCCCTGATTTCCTAAGTACATTACACATCAAAAAGCAATTTATGATTGCTTAGCAGCTCACACACCTTTTTCACAAAAAAGATAATTGAAAGGGCTGAACGGGAGACATGGACGCGTTTCGGCCTTATTAGGCCTGACACACATCACAAATACCATATATGCTTGCTTACCATTACCAGCTCATGCACCCTTCCCACGAAACACACACATCAAAAATGCAATGAATGCTTTCTAACCAGCTCATGTACTTTTCCCATGAAACGACCATTGAAAGCAAACACCAATACACAGGTTGGCCATTATAGTTTGCTAGAAAGAGCTGACGAAAGGTAATGCTTTCCCCTAGCAAAAAATTAAATATTTGCCATCACCCCTCTTCGGACAACAACCACCAGAAAATGTCAGTTTTCTCAAGCCCTTAAAATATGCTTTTCAGTTACAGCATACGGTTAGCCCAATGGGTATTCATTTGTGGCAACTGTGTAAAACATATTCCAGTTAGGGTAGCACACAAATTAACGTAGTACATAGAAGTTATGTAGACAGGCTTGACCTCAACCATAAAATTTGCGACCTCCTAAAAATTTTGACCTTGCCCTTTCCTGGCAACCCCTTTACAACCATTTCAAAAACATTTTTCACTCCTATATAAGCTATATACGAGCTGATTAACTACTTAGTTCAAACAATTTTTTTCTCAATCCCATCATAGATATTCCAATTAAGAAGATACAGGCACTTCATGCTTTTTCTAATTGTTCATTAATACAACTTGCTTTCAGGAAGGCATCTCGTTTTCTTGAAAGTATCTTTCAAAAATAGCTAACAACACTTGTGTCCAAGAGTACATAACATAACTACTACTATGCATTGATAATTTTACCTCTTGACTGACAAGTTGTTCTAAAAAAAGGCAGCGAAGTCTAAACGGATAAAGCAGAAACAGGTTTACAAAATCAAGGAGTCTCGTATAGGAATCATTGAATCTAGTAAAAAACTTGCATGCAAAAGAGAACACAGCATCATTACCTTTTAATTACGCTTGAAAGCAAACAATCCTCACACCAGCTTTGCTTCACAAACACTGAGCAACAACCCTCCATGCAATGCATTTTACAGTGGGGAAAGTTTAGATTGGCCAGCTGCCTTCAATAAACTCTGGATGAGACCATTTAATGCAACAGCCACATATTAGACCAGGTAATCACATATACAAGTACCTTCAATTGACTTTTCAAGTATAAAGGATTTAGTCCCCTGATTTTTCCAGGCCTTCAAACCATACCAATAAAAACACAATCATGCAATATCCTTGTCTCAATCAGTGTAAGCCCATACCGTTGATTGAAATTTTAACAGTTGGGAAATCCTGAAAACTCTAATGATGTCAAACAATAATTGGAGGGTAATCAGAAATGTCAGCAGCATGCCCCATGAGGTTAACTGAATGGCAATAAGAGGGCTCTTGCTATTCTTCTGCAAAACAACAATTTAACACTTGATGACCCAAGTTACTTGTCACTCAAAAACTAATCTTTAGTCTATTTCACTTTAACAAGGTTCTGGCTAAGCTGGGCAGCACTATTCGAAACTATCCTCTTTTTCTCCAGACGAATGTTCTTGTGAAGCCCTTCCACCCACTAAGAAAATGGTGTTCTAAACAGAAATGATTTGGATACTCTTGTGAGTGATGTATCAACTCACTACACTAAACATATGTTTCAGGAACTTGGGTCTGGTCTAAAAATTTTGAGAAGCCTTTCAACTGAAATCAAAACTTTGTTTGACAATTACAAAGGTTCGATGGGGACCAAGAAAAAAAATCTTCAACCCCATCTCGATAAAAAAATTGTCACCTGCACCACATTCTTCTTTGTAATTTACTTTTGATGAACACAGCTATTTCAAAGCAGAAGAAATACGTAAAACGCAATCTGCCTTTCTTAAACAACAGAAGCCATCCATATGTTATTTCAGGGTCTAATGCAGGATTTGTCTATGGGTGCCAGTTATTACATATCTTACTAAAAAGAAGTGTTCAAAAGTCTGAATTTTACACCATTTCATTAAAATCTTGCCTCATCACACTAGCCATTTGTATTTTTTCTTTGGTTATTCAAGGATATGAAATGAAAGATCTTAGTGTGCCCAAAAGCAGTCAACGGTGTGGCATTTGTCCAGCATTACTCCCTGTATTTTCACATCTTACAAGTTTCGACTCAAACAAAGTGACTCAGACAGGCATATATCCAGGCATTTTGGGCTACCTCTGCTTTTCAATGAGACGATTCCCTGAAGACCGTTGGGCCGGATAAAATCTTGGCCGGAGAAGTAGTAACAAAAATGGCTGACCTATCAAAACCAAAACATTCTCCAACATTGATATTTCATTGTGAGCATTTGATTCAGACACAACTCCTCACTGGATCAATATTTTGAAGTTTTGAATTCAATGAACAGATGACAGGTTCCGCGAATTGTTTGGGTACCTACTTCAATAATCTGGGGAGGACCTATCCCAGGGGCAATTATTAATGTAGGGGGGCAATTATTTTAGGGAGTAACGGTTCAGGAGGCTATCAGTGTTTTCAAAAGTAGGCGGCTGCAGGCTCAACAGGACTCCCACTTTCCATTTTCTTAGCTTCTGAGCCGGCTACTTCGCATAAAGGTAACTGAGAATGCTGCAAAACAATGGAATTCTAAGAATTTGTGCTGCCTACTT
>JAOBRC010524898.1:0-11400 GCA_027575255.1 Scolionema suvaense | reverse complement strand
TTAATTATGCATAATTAATGTCATTACTCAGCCCAAATGATACATAATACAGTCATCTAGCACTGTACCAAGTTTCATGACTATTCATGAAAGATTATAAATTTTACATAGGGGGGCATACTAGGCCCCCCCAGCCTATTTAATGTCCAAAAAGCCCATCCTTTGTAGGGTTAAAAAGTCCCAAAATTTAAAAAATGCCCCGGGCGTTTAATCGAAGCATTACGGTATACTTTTAGGTAAAAGAACTCTGTGCTCATGCCAATGATGTCAATGATTGTGTTGCTTACTGTATAAAGTTGTATTCGTTGCTGTTACCGCGTCTCCCCAATCTCCAAATACAGAGTTAAATATAGATTTCTATTGAAGATTCCAACTCAACATGAAGAGTAAAAGTCAACATTTCTCTCTCTCAAACTGAACCCGTAAACATAACTAGAAACCATACTGTAGGACTTTCAAGAGCACAGGTTCACTTCGGTTTAATGCCAAGATCATCCGTTTCAATACTATGCTGATGCAAAACGCAAGTAATGAAGATTCGTTAACCAAGGTGTGTGTGTGGGGGGGGGGCTTGTAGGCCCGCGGCTTCAAACTTTTTTTCATAACTTTTGAACGACTTGACCGATTCTCATGAAACTTCATGACTTTGTCACATATTTATTAGTGATCATTTTTCAGGAAAAAATTTTTTCATACCAGAGGCCAAATTTGATGACGTCATCATTTTTTAAAAACTCGGTTATTTTGGCATAAAGAAAGATGTTTTTTGACAATATCATATATAAAATAAATTGCACATTGAAGCAAACATATAAAACAACTGAAGATGTTATGGCTATAGCGTTTACACAATTTTGCCTCAAAATGACGTCATAAAGATGTCTAAATGACGTCATGATTTGACAAAAAAAACAGAAAATGTTGACATCAGCAAAAACTTTTTCATTTTATTTGGATTTTAAGTAGATGAGTAATTGTGCCAAATTTAAAATCAATAGCACAAAGCAATAAGATTATGGGCCAATCTACATTATTGACGTTTCATAAAATTTGTGCTGACAGCGCTAAAAACATTGCAAAATAAGTGCTGATGTCAGCATATTTTGAAGCATAATTTGAAGCCACGAAAGGCTTTTCACAGCAAAAAGCTTTAAATGGCTGCATAGTACATTTTATATATGCACTAATAAAACAAATTTCAGGGCTTTAGTATTTCGTGAACCCGAGATATGAAGTTTTGAAAATGGCCTATTTTTTGCTGACAAATACCAACATGTTTGAAGTCATTTTTTATTCAAATGCAAATTCCGCCATTACAGTCTGTAAGCACCTGATGATGACTGAAGGTCGAAAAGTTTTGTGCTAAACTTTGACAGTTTCTATCTCTATTTGTTGTGATATTTTTGGTTCAAAAGATAGATTTTAGTTAGATGAGTAATCGTGCCAAGTTCCAAGGCAATAGCACAAAGCACTCAGATTTTATAGGGGGCGGGCCAACTAGGCTCCCTCCCCCCCAGGTCACAGGAGCTCAAAAAAGCCCAGGTAAGGTAGGGTTAAGGTAACAGAATTGTCTGACACTATTATTTCTAATGCAACGATGTATAACGGCTAAGGCAGAGGCTAACATAAAGTTAGACGCTATGCGATCAACCCTTAAAAACTGCGCGGATAGAATTATTACGAAAATGAGCGATAAATTATTATATAAATAATAAATAATAAATCTTTTTCTGATATCCCTGATAATTGTAGTTTTCAAAAATATACATCTTCAATTGCCCAACTTTGGGTAGAACGGGAGAGAATTTTCAGGGTCCTGGCCCTCGGGCTAACCGGTATGTGTAACTTTGAGCTACGTGTTTGCGATCGATGAGGAACGACTTCTAGTTTAGGTCTAAATGCTGATTGTCCGGTTTTTTTTACAGTGACGAAGTTCTTCTCCTGAATCAGTTCTGAGGTGTCTTGAGAATATGCTTTATGAAATTGGCAAAAAAAAGAAAGAATTGCCCATGAAAATATCAATGACATAGCACAGTTAGTGCTTTTTGGAATTGATGTTGTGGGTGGGAGAGAGGGAGCAGAAATTGACGTTACCTCAGATTTTTCAGTACTTACCTTAATTTTGTGCATTTCCACCAGATAAAGGGACCTTTAACTTGACAGTTTCCCGCAAAATGATAGGATGATGGTCTGTGAAATCGTAATATATGTAAAATTGTTTTTTTCTTGAATTCTTGCTTTAGCATGTTTTTAGTGCAACTGTTGATATATATAGCTTTGACCGGAAGACTTATGCCATGGAAGTGCATGGTGTGTTATGGGAGATTTCCCAAACTGAACAAGTTAGCGATATAATATCACCACAATTCGTCAGAAATGCCTCAGAACATGTTGAAGACATAACAAAAAAGGCAGCTTCTTGTGACTTCCATTAGAAATAATTGTTTGCAGACTTTCAGATAAGAATACACGTAAAAAGAATTAATTCTTTCATTCTGAACAAAAATGACAATACATGAAACAATTCGAAAAGTAACCATTTTATCATTCCATTGCTCAGATCGTTTACAAATACAAACTACTCCAACAACGTTGGGTCGAATACGGGAAGGATTTCCAGGATAACGTTCGAAGGAGCAATCAAGTGGTAGATGCAGGTATAATGCAATTTGTTCATGCAACCAGATATGTATTGTGTCATCATTCTGTCATTTGCTGGATACAAAACACGCGGTACAATTTTCAGCCTTCATTCATAAGATATGACAGTTCAAGGAATCTTTCCGGATCGGATTTCTTCTCACATCATTGATGTCTGTTTGCGTATATGGAAGTACAGCATAAAAGTCCGAAGTCACAGCACAGATAATCACGTCCCAAGAATTTATTATCTAGGTCTCGTTGGTTTCCTTTTTGTCCCAAAATATCTGAATGAAAATTAATAAAAGTACGATGAAAGATGTATTCGAGGCTGCTAGTGATTCACAATCCGGCACACAAAACACATGAAATTCCATACGGACAGCACATGTCTGTATGCCTTGTGTCTCTTTAGTTTCCTTTTTGCTCTAAAATATCTTGATAAAAATTAAAGAAATGAATTCAACCAGACATGTGATGCTAATTATTCAAAATGTGACTCATAAAACGTGCCGTATCGTGGAAGATGAGAAAAACTGGCAGTTCATATGACTGCCTTGGAAAGGCATGGTGCTCGATTGCTGTGTAAAGCAGAACAGAAACAATGAAGGCATCTTGGGAAGCCTGACGTCTCTGGTATTTCAAAACACCAGGCATAATTTTTAACCCAACAAAAAATTAGATCTTCGGAGGTATATTAATTCTGTACAATTCTTTATCCAAGTCATTAGACGAGAGAGCAAATTCAATCTATTATACTACTGATGATTTGGTGTGAATGCTAAACACTTGCCCTCCACATCTTTTATAAGACTTAAATTATGTCGCACAGATCACATGCTGAACTGGTAGCTGCTTCACTGACTCTGTTGATGACGCTCTTCAGTAGCAGAGCGAAATATCCAGAATGAATTGCAAAATGCTACCTGCCCAACTTCTCCTACTTCTCCTTATGATAAAAGATTTGTGCCAGCAGAAATATATTTGTTAAATTTATATAAAATCGAAACTCTCAAGGAAGATACGCAGTACACGTTTGGCATCATCATAGGCCAGCTGGCAGAGCGATTCCTACGTATATTAGCAAAGTGTACAAAACCTTGGTGGTGCCGATTTCAAACGAATCATTTTCCTCCAAAATGAAACCTAAACGCAATGAAAGACACGTACTCCTCATACTGTGGTAATTGTTTGCTTACGGTTGCTTTCCTGCGCTTCGTGTGGGACAGCCTCCCTATCAGCACCAAATAAAACACATAAGGTGACCACCAGAATAAGAACCGATCCATAGTACTCCATGGAACAAGTTTCTACCATATTTGGCTTTTTCTGAGAGAACATAACCGACATTGAAAAGAACTACAGTTTCTAAATAAAGAATTTAAGGTAAATTGATCGAAATACCACTTTTAACCTTTCCACAGCATACAATTTTGTGCTAACGAGACTTAGTGGTTAAGTTTTGAATTAGAGTTAATTATGGAAATAATAAAGGAAAGATGTTATCAGGAGTTGAAAGGGAGACAATGGGAAATTTCCACCTCCAAAGGCAGTTTTAGTATTTTACCTTTGATCAATTGGCTCTTTCTTAACTTTACGATGTTCATCGAACAAAGTTTCTAATTAACATGACTGTTTAAAATAAACATAGGTGTACATATAGACTACTAGAGAATGATATATAAGCTGTCAAATACTCAAGATTTATTGTGCCATTATGGATGATGCCAAGAAGACCTAAAGTAATTGTAATAAGGCAATAGTTAATTGCATTATGTTAGGTGCGTTTCAGTGCTGATTGTGACAACCCTGTCGACCTGCAATTTGGGTAACCATGACCCGCGACTTCAACTCCGACCCTGACCCAACCCTGACCACAACCACCGACACCTCAACCAACGACCGCAAACATTCACAAAATCCCATCTTAGTGCAATTATTTACATTAGAAAAGGATTTTCAAATCTTTTCCTGTGTTTCAAAAGCTGGCTTGTGATGAATAAAAGTTAATCATCCCCTGTCCTCGGACCTCCAAACCCCATTTCCAAAACCCCTACAAACTCTTTTCCCTCACATAGTTCTACCTTTGAACAAATTTATTCGCTTGTTGGTCAGGCTTGCTATGCACAACATGGAACAATGCTGCGGATTTGTAATAAGCTACTACGTGTGACCACACCAAATGAGACCTCCAGCTTAGGTATCTGTTCACCGGGTGCCGTAGGGTTGCCTAGGAGCAACGGTAAAACATAGCTAGCATTGATCTTATAATAGTGCATTACGCTTGGTTTTCGGATCAGGCTAGAGTGCAATGTGCCATGAGTTTGTCGGATATAAAGCATAAGTCCAAAACAAGCTCTTTTCGTTCTACTTTTTTCCGAATTTTTACAGAATCATTCACTTTATTGTTTAGATACGCTAGTGCAAGGCGCTTTCAACTTTTCGTCAAGCAATTTGATAATTGTTTTGGGTCAAGCCGATTGAGTTGGCTCGATTGGCCATCAAACGCCCTCTGGTTCCACTATTTTCGTGATGCGACTTTCATATCTTTCCTTATAGAAGCTAACCGTGGGTGGAGAGCTGAATGATGACACATCGAACTTTCATACCAAGCATCTCTGATTAGAAACCTGCGAGATGACTGAGAGTCTAACTTACTTAGAAGCAACTGAATTCTATATAAGTTGCACAGACCTTTCTTTCCAGTGTAATTGCATCTTCCCAGACTAATGATATTCTCATGAATGACTCCTTCCAAAATTCGTTATTATGTCAAATTAGGTCTATCCTATTATTAGGTACCCCTGTTTGCTAAATTGAAAACGTTTTTTTGCATAATAAATCTTCCTGTATTTTCTAAGGAAGAAGCGACGCTTTGCTTTACAAAACATGCTTTTTTGATCAAATAAACAGACTTTGAATTGTAAATGTAGCATTTGTATCTTACTTTGTTCCAAGAACTAAATACCTCTTGCAGTGGCTGATACTAATGCTATTTCAGGTTTACATCCCATCAAAGAGAGTCTTCAGTATATTGTTACAGAAAGTGCTACTCGAGACGGATGAAATGGACGAGGAGGCAATATCTTTAAGTTTTTTTAGTTGCACTTGTTTGGTGCTTTCTTTTACTCTGGGCAAGCTGAACTTTCTTCCAATGACAATTATGAGTCAAACACCGTAAAGGATATAAAGCTATTCTAATACGCATCCGACGAAGCTCATATCTTGTTCGGGAAAAAAGCAGGGGCCAAATTTACCTGCTTACTCAAAACCATGCAAGTCCTTTTTGGCCCTTTGGTCCCTTCGTCCCCAGGAGACTGAAATGAGACGTTTCTTTCGTCCTCAACGTAACTTCGTCTCAGGGGACAAAAATTGCACGTCAATTTTTTCCCCTTGTATTTAATTATTGTGATTAAAAACACTGATCATGAAAGTTATAACTTTATCATAGAAAAGTAAAAAATATCAGCTTAATTATTGTGCACGGGATAAAGATTAATCAGGTCCTCGGTGGATAAATTTAGCGACATGTTGTACTTTATGATAAATTCAGAGCAGTTTTTGAAATAAAACATCCGAGACTGATGTGAAACCAGCTCTGAATTTTAGTATTTTTGAATATATAAAATCAGTTCTACAAGAAGTCTTAAATATTCGCTGACAAACAGGACACATCTTGTAGTTCATATCTTTTTATGTTTTCCTTTGCTTTCATGATTTCTTTTCATTATGCTTTTATCGGCGAGGAGAGATACTGCTTCTGTAAATTCGATAAACTCCCATCTCGTTCTCGTTGAACGTGCTCTCAGATTCTGCGCCAATCCAGGGAACGTCTGTAAAGCTTTTCCTGCATGAGAAACAAAAAGTACCGAAGTGCAAAAAAGAAGTTCACAGAAAATTGATATAACAAATCAATCTAAACAACAACGGCGGCGAACAATAGCAACAACCTCACCAACACAAAAAAATAGAATGAGAAAACGAACATACGACAGACTTTGCAGGAGATTAGTTTTCAATCTCAGAATGCATTGTCACGTCGCCTCAGAAGAAAATCCACCAAGAAAGAAACAGACCCTACTTTACGACAGACTTTGCACGAAGCAACTTATTCAATGCCAGCAAGCATTGTCACATCGCCTCTGAAAAAAATATAACAAAACAAAACAAACGAAAAAAAAACAAAACAAAACAAAAGGCGAAATAAAAAAAAACAGACCCTATTTACGACAGACTTTGCATTGGCCTGCTCGCAGACTCTTCGGAAGTTCTAACTTCTCTCAAGCAAGCGGATGAGCGCAGGTTGGACTGTGGTTGCAGGCTAACTTTGCATGAGGCACATTTTAAATGCCAGTACGAATTGTCGCATCACCCCTGTAAACAAACAAAATAAAAGGAACAGATCCTAAGTGACAGCAAACTTTATATTGGCCACTTATTTAATATCGGGAGGCATTATCACATCGACAGTTACATGAAAAAACAACATAAAAATTTGACGCAGTTTTTTGTAGTTGATGAACAGAGAACTCACCCCATTCTTCCAAGAAAAAGTCTTTTCTCCATCGAATCATATTCAGTTCCTTACAGCAAAGAGTTGATAGAACTTAACATTGCACTCGCATATCAAAACAATCTTTCGCTTTCGTCTTGCTCTAATGTTCTGTGGTGAAAATTTAATAAAAACGCGGAATGCTGGCTTGTAGGTCTGTTATTGGACATCAAAGCGTCTGACGGTATTTTGATTGGCCTGAAGTTCATTGTCAAAACACGATTGGACAGTTTTTTTGCGCTTGCTGTGTCCAATTAAACGCTAGAGTGCGTCATCACTTGACCGCTTAACTGAATGTTGAAAATTTGTTCAATTAACCTTGACGAAAAATTTATTGGACATCAGAGGACCTACAAAACGTTCAGATTACGTTGAAATTAGGTCGCCGACGTTCAGACCTAATTTGTTCTCGTTTTTTTTCATATAACCGTCAATGTAATAATGCCTGCCGATATTAAATAAGTGGGGGCGATGTGACCAGGCGTGTTGGCATTTAAAATGTGCCTCATGCAAAGTCTGTCGTAAATAGGGTCTATTTTTTGATATTGCCTTTTATTTTGTTTGTTTGTTTTTTTTGTTTGTTTTGTTTTGTTTATTTTTTCAGGGGCGATGTGACAATGCATTGAATAAATGCCTCATGCAAAGTCTGTCGTAACGTAGGGTCTGTTTTTTTTGGATATTTTACCTTTTTTCGATGTTTTTTTAAAATTATTTTTCATCTGCAGGGGTGCTATGAAAACGCATGTTGGCATTGAATAAATGCCTCATGCAAAGTTTGTCGTAATGTAGGGTCTGTTTCTGTCTTGGTGGATTTTCTTCCGAGGCGACGTGACAATGCATTCTGAGATTGAAAGATAATCTCATGCAAAATCTGTCATATGTTCGTTTTCTCTTCTCTATTTTTTTGTGTTAGTGAGGGTGTTGCTATTGTTCGCTGCAGTTATTGTTTAGATTGATTAGTTATATCAATTTTCTGTGAACTTCTTTTTTGCACTTTGGTACTTTTTGTTTCTCATGCAGAATCTGAAAGCACGATCAACGAGAACGAGATGGGAGTTTATTGAATTTACAGAAGCAGCATCTCTACTCACCGATGAAAGCATGATAAAAAGAAATCATGAAAGCAAAGGAAAACATAAAAAGATATGAACTACAAGATGTGTCCTGTTTGTTAGCTAATATTTAAGACTTCTTGTAGAACTGATTTTATATATTCAACAATACTAAAATTCAGAGCTGTTTTCGAAACAAAAAATCCGAGACTGATGTGTCTTATTCTTTTTTATTGTTTTCGACTTGTTTTTACTATCTTTTGCCTGATGAGTCCTATGTTCAATACGTTTAGGTGATCCTGCTTGCATTCCATTTTCTTTTTATTGATTTCAATCACTTTAAATGAACGTTCAAATAACGTCCAGGTCCTAACGTAAAAACGGTGAAATTAGGTTATTTCAACGTTGAAATAACGTTTTCGTGCCCACTGGGAAGTCATATGCACAAAAGAAAGAATTAAATAATATGCATAAATGTACTAATACTTAACAGAATAAACAATAACATGAATGTACAATACATTTATATACAAGTGAGTCAGCTGCTGCTCAGAATAACTTAATTTTTATGAATAATACTAAAATGAAAGAAAAAATGAAACGAATCACTCATGAAGGAGTAAGTGCAGAGACTCACTGTTCTAGTTTTCAAGTTCATTGTATTTCCGGATATCGAAGTGCACACTTACGGGGATTATTTTTTGTATGAAATAACTGCATGCTATGGTTCTATACTCTCCATCCTTTCATTTCCTGTGATCGTGTGTTCTTGAAAGCAAAATCAACTGAGAGAGCAACTGGGTGTATGCATGTATCTCATATTAGATTGTTGTACCTTGTTATAAGTAAAAGTAACACATAGGTACGGCTCGATTTTTAAAGCACATCTTTGTATATTATTTAGTTGTTGCTCTTGCGTGATCAGCTTGCTTGCTGTATTTACTTTATTATGCTGTTCATTCCACATCGTTCTTGTGCTTTTAGATTATTGGTACATTCTACAAGATGCATTTGATTATCATATTTACTGCCCGTGGCGAAAACGATCATAAGCGAACGTTGCTGCTTTCAGAACCGTAAAGGACACTGGATGCAAACGTAGAACTTTGAACTATTATTTTCCGTATGTTATTTTCACTTCGTCTTTATGCGTCTGTTTTAGATAATAATGGCTTGTTTTTTTCTGTAAAACTTCCGTTCTTGATTGCCTAATAGTGAGGTTGCAAAATGCCAAAATCTACCTCGCGAACGCTGTTGTTAGGCTGTTGCGATGTCCAGGGAAAGCCCAGTTAGATGGTAGACCACGGGCCGATTTATGTTGTCCTTGATCTGCGACGCTAAAGTTCAAAATCAGCGTCATAGATTTTCACACTGGATTGACCTCAGAACCAAAACAAAACAAGATTTCAAACGACTATCTGTTGAAACAATGTGCCCGAATATTCGAACTGTGTCGTCAGATTCCAAAAGTAAACAAACTGCGTCGTAGATTTCTTCGCAACGTCTTTTCGTCAGTGACGGGAACGTCGAAAAGTAGCGCTCACGTCGTAGATTTTTATTTTGCAACCTCATCACTCAATATGTCGCCACGCAGTAGGAATTATGTAATTTATACTTCAAATTTCATACATTGAACGAAGTATTAGTGTAAGTCCCAGGAACGTCCCCGAAATGGATACTAAAACATGGCAGAAGACGTCCCGTTCACGTCCCTGAGACGTCTTCATGATGTACCCAACAGACGTCCCGACAACGTCCCCTGCACGTTCCCATTTGGGGACTAAAGTGGTTACATTTTGCCGTTCTTTCGACGTCCCCTGGGGACGTTTTTCGGACGTCTTAGAGACTTAGGTTTGTACACTGGACTGGCAGTCCCGCAAAGTATGTATGACTATTCACTTCAGTCTATATACGTTATGACTAAAAATCATCGTCACTTGACCATAATTTGCAGAAATCAGCATTTTCTCCGATGTCTTAACCAGATTTTTATGATTTTCAATCACAAAGTTTATCTGCAGAACTGATGAGTCACTTTCCTTGTGGGTCAATGAATGTCGTTCAAAGACGAAAAGAAAATTCTATTCATTCGTTCATTAATTATTGATTCCTACTTATCAATCATGCAAAACCCTCAAAATGGCGTTATATGACGTCACAATAGTCATGCAGAACATTCTCATTAGCAATATCTGTCCGGTGTCCAAGTTTACTTTACCAGAACAGAGATTATGAAGAATTTTAATTTCGAGTGTTTCGAACGTCCTACAGGTCTTGTCGACCTAGTCATGAAATCGTAACAGATATGGCGTTATATAGTCACATCAATAGCGGATAACCCAATAGCACTTGTCTTGGTCCCTGTGTCGCGCTCGGTGTCGAAGAAACATCGGTGATTCAGTTTCCGTATATGGAAACCGATCTGGTGCGCATGACCGATAAACGAATCCCGCTGAACAGTGCGATTGACGCTGATTGGTCCGTTTACAATTTAGCTCTGAATTGCCATGACGCGCATGCGCGAGAATATTCCTTATATAGTAACTAAATTTCCTCCCCGCTCTTTCCTAAGGGCGACACATCGCACCAAGGCTCACCAACGACAGACGGTAGCTATTGGGTTATCTGCTATTCGTCACATTTAATACGATAATACCTATTAACGCACGATAATAGCAATTAACATGTGTTAAATGAAGTTAACGTTCTTAAATGTGATAATATGACACATGGCATTTACATAAAATCAATTTGATCTAACATAAACGGTTCTTAACTCTTATTATCTCTTTGACAGCGTCACAAGGTCACATTAATCCTGAACTCCTATTATCACGCCTTAATAGCAATTAGGACCTTAATGGCGATCGATTTTGTGTTTAACCAACTCATATGAATTGTGACGTATAAAATGTGAAATGTGATGCGACTGTACTTCTAGCTACTTCTCGAAAGAAAAAATAAAAGAACAGTATAGAACAGAACTATTATATTTTTACACAATATACGACTGTATTATCTGAGCGCTAAGTTCATTTTCATGAACCTATGCAAGCGTGTAAGCAAACCATTTATGGTGTGCTATCATATACTGTAGTTCATTCCAGGCATTAAGTTTGACACAAAAGATATAATAACAAGAAGAGTTTTGTAATC
>JAOBRC010524787.1:0-11401 GCA_027575255.1 Scolionema suvaense | reverse complement strand
ACGATCGTCGCACAATGCCGACGATGCAGATAGTGGTGACGATCGTCGCACAATGCCGATGATGCAGATAGTGATGACGATCGTCGCACAATGCCGACAATGCAAATAGTGGTGACGATCGTCCAACACAATGCAGTGACGATTGCGTTTCTGTAGATCTCAGTATACACTATCATAAGATCTATCAAGACACTCTAAAATTCACTTTATAGTCTTTATAGAAGATTGTCAGTAGCTATGCAGCCTTCACACAATACCGAATGTCAATACGTTTGTTTACCTCGAACCAGTTTTCTAAGCTCGATGTTTGACCAATTTGCACATGCGTCGGAAATGATGGCGTTGGCAAAATTTGTTAGAGGACCAACTAACAGGAAGGAGGTACTTGGATGGAACGCACAGTGTCAGTTCTGGTAATATGTAGTAAGCAGTGCCATATGCAGAAAGCTTAAAAACTGTTTCATGAATTGTGCAATAAAAATATTTGCTACTTGTCAGCTCCAGTGTTAGCTATTTTTGTATAATTCAGCGCCATGCAAAGCAAAAAATGGAAGGCATTCATTTTTTTTTGAAATGGAATGACAGCTATGTAACTGGCGATGCAGTCGATAGGCTATGCATAAATGCTGAAAAATTTTGAAGGTTTTGGCCGGACAGACATGTTACTTAGCATCGAAAAAGACCTCTAATTATCTGCAAACCACCTCCGACTAAAGTCGAATACTTCACATCCCATGCATTGACTATGTAGCTCCTCAGAGCACAGAGCTTTTAGATTCTACATGGTCGGCACCAATGATCAATATTTATACAAAAGAACGTTCACAAAACTTTCGTTTTTTTGCAAATCAGTGCTGTGGGGTAGAGTTCTTTGCCAAGTGCTCGTACATTCAAATCATAAGGAACAATTGATTTGTAACCAAAAGATTCCATTTTAAAGCGTAGAGCAGTGCACTAGATAGTAGTGCAGAAATAGCTAGAAGTATGAGGTATCCCTGTGACAATGTTCTGATTTGAAAATTCACGGGTTCAACTCAGGATTTCCTGATGGGCAAAAGCTGAAGAACTGAGACGAGGTGACTTTTGATATAAATTTATAGGCTATACGATGCAGTAAGGATCATTTTGGAAATATTTTATCTTGTCCGTTTTTATGGGACGTTTTCGCAGGTACCTATATTTTATTTATTTACGAAGTATTTTATTTTACCCAAATTTTGACCAAAAGGTTTTTGAAAAACTGAAGTTTTAGGCCCAGTATAAATGGGGAAAATGGCTAGCATGTATACATGTTTCGTCAATCTGACCTTGTCAAGGCTAAGACGCTACATATACAAGGAAAATAAAAGAGAAAATAAGTCTTGGAAGAAGAGTACGATACAAGCTATGCATATTCTCCTTGCATACGTGAAGAAAAAGCAAATAACACTGGATACGTAGAATCTTCCTTGGATTGAACGATAGTCAAACCAGAGGAATGAAAACTAAAAGGGGAACACACATCTCTTCTTCTCTAGTTATTGCAGAGGAAGGAATCCTTATGTTAAGCAACAAAAAGGAAATATTTTTACCTGATTACGTATGAATCGTAGCAAGTGTTGCACTTTTAGTCCGTACCGAATTCCTTTCGGCTGACCTAAAGAAAGTAACACGTCCATTAACAGGTACTTGCAATAGCTTGCTTCTCGCACTTTTAAATTTAAATTTTCTTCTCTCGTATGGAATGCCAAGAATTCAGTTAAAGATACAGATCATGTGTCGAAAATCTTTGCACGATCGTGAACGTAATATTCACCGTACTGACACATTATTTTCTCTGACGAATTGTATATGAATCTTAGCAGTATCAACAGCAATACGGAGTATGAAGTACTTTATAATATAAGAAGGTCAATACGTGGTAGAAACGAAATATTAAAACATGCTTTGAATATATCGTACAACACACAGATTATTGCAACTATGATTACACGAACAGTATCGACTGGCTCAAGTGAAACACAGATTTGCTACGATGTACCAGAGATTTTATAACATACATAGTCCACTGGAACATAGGAAATGTAATAGAATGCCTCCACATACAAGCAATGAGTTTAGGGTGAACTTTGCTCTTCCAGTTGTCTGTAATCACAAGACCTGAATCAGCTTCTATCATGTCAAGAATTGCCGATGGCTCACGCTCTTCGTAAATCCGATCACTGGCAACCTGAAAACCGATGAAAAACTGTTTCTCATAAAGTGCTGTAAATAAAGTGAAATTAGAACAGACCCTTTCACAAATCGCCAATCCTCTGACCATCCCACAATGCACTACATGATGACGATTGGCAAAAATGGCGTTTTTAAATCTAGTTCAAAATAACTTTCTTGCAGAAAAAGGTTTCAGATTGGCCAAGCGGGTGAAGGAAACGTCTGTTCATAAAAATGTGCCTTGTACGTTCCGTTCATGTTCAACCCTCTTTAAAAAACGACTTACTAGAAAAAGGTTACATGAGCCGTAAGGACATATCTTTCCGGTGATGTCAACAAACATGGCTTTTACTTACACATGTTGATAAAAAGCCAGTAGCCAATAAACCAGATCCTTTTCCGGTACTTTTACATTCAAAAGCGAAATCCGCCAGAGGTGTCCATAAGCGTACTACAAGACACAGCCAATTGATGTATAAGAAACTATACAAAATAGCAATAGAAATAAGGGCGCCGTGTTCAGCTGGTTCTAAAATCTGGAAGGAACTCCCAGCTAACATACAATCAGATAAGGAAAGAGGGTCATTCAAAAGTGAATTTGTCAAATGGGGGCTTGAGTCATATCATGATGGTGAACTCAACTTTGCTCCTGACATGTTCTAAGTCTTGCTCATTTGTAAAGAGGTAGCCTCCTCGCAACCCTAGCGCACTTCACTCATTTGCTAGGTCTGCAAACATTGGGCGCTAATGTTATGCAGCAAGATAAAAAATTAGCAAGATCTCACGAAAACAAAACAAAGGTACTGATACTAATTATTCTATGTATCGTAGCAACTGTTGGAAAGTACGCCAAGATTCAAATTTGTGTATTGCATTCTGCGCAGTATGAAAGCAGGAGGCAAAGCCGTCTGCTGAATAGGGTATTGAATTCGATTTGAAATAGCAAATTGCATTAGCATACTGAAGTGAGCAGACAGCGTGAGAAGCTAACTTTCCGAGCAGTCTGTGAACAGGCTATGAAGAGGACGCTTTAAATTTTTAAGTTTTTTTCTCCCTGATTACTTTAATGTTTTTCCATGGTCTTATTCTCTAGCCTACTTGTTTATTTGATTGTGCACTTCCTTTTTTTCCATGGTCGTGGGTCTATTGTAGCTCAAACTTTCGTCGTCTCTTTCCTTTTCCCATGAGTCCATTAGGTTTCGACCTTCCTCATCGGGCCGGTCTACTACTCTTCTTCTCGTCTGCTTTTATTTTTATACCTGTTTATAGTCATGTGTGATTGACGCTTTTCTGCTGTGAATAGCTATAGAGTAGACCGGAAATATAATACAATCTAGAACTAAACGATAGCTGATACTATGCTCTGTACTTCCCGCATAAGTGAAACAAAAATTCCCACACTGAGATGCGATCATGCGCATGCCTTACATAATGTTTATTGCAATGATCAGACGGTGTTAATACAAAAGTAATATATGAGCAACTGTATATAAAAAAGTTGAAATTTGTGTGCCCAAGGGGAACCAAATAAAAACACTTAACTAAACAATACGAAATACCGGACTATACGAAGCTGGTTTCACGATTCTGAATCTAAACGCATAATTTCCATTTGTAAAGAAATCGGAAACACTATGTACAGAAATCGGGAAACGGCCACGTAGAAATCGGAGAACGCCACCACCATAGAGGTTAACTGCATTGAACATTGTACCAATGTTGCGATAGCAAAACTATCAAACATCAAGTAGTCGTGGATCAAGTTAAAATTTACCCTATCTAGGCCGGACTATTTCGAATCACAATGGGCCGGTGGAGGAGGGGGGTGGGATCATCCCCCCACCCAAAATCTATTCTAGAGATACTTACAGTATGAAACATGGTACACATATAGTTCAGCCTTACTATAGTCGAACTACATAAAAATAGTTGACTGGACACCTGCTCAATCTTGCTGACGTCGGTATATTCAATAGGTGGTTGCATCGTGCTATGACTTCCAGATTTTACGGAAATCTGGCTTAAAACCGCAAAACTCGGAACAAAAAATTAACTCAAAAACCCATTATACCCTTCAATCTAATGAATAATTTCCATACTAATCATTTTAACCTACTTTATCACAGAAAATAGTAAGTAAATTGATATTTTAGCGTTCGGTAAATTACCCAGAACTCCCAATCGGAGAGACAAAAGGTGCTGACGTCATCCGATTTTAGATATAAAATAAATATTTTTCGATGAAATTCGACACACAACTACATTTTATGAAAAGCCATAAGATATGAACGCAAGATCTTTTACCGTTCATAAGATGTTCAGCATTGTCTCGAAGGGGGGATGATTCATCCCCTCCCGGCCTACAATCTCGGACAAAATATATTGGCACTTGGATCGAAATCAAGTAAAGTCTATTTATTTCCCCCCTCCCCTGGAAACAGTTAAGTAAAGATATCTTTCTGGCTTGCCGAAGATGTGCAGCCATGAAAGCATCATTGTTCAGAGGGGAAAGGGAGTCAGAAAGGCAAGGTAGTCAGTTTAATGTCAATGCACAAGTATTCTGGTAATGTGGCCAAATATTTTGTTCGAGATTGTAGATAGGGTTATAATAAAACTACACACAGGCATCACTAGTAGAACAACTCTTCACAATCAAGAAAAATACCACGCCCCAAAAAGGGAGAACTACGCAGATCATCATAAGAAGAATCTTTTTTAGAATGTTAGTTGGGGTGGAGACCCATCGACGGACGGACATGCAAATTCACTCCATGAGCAGAACGCAGAACAACTCCCCCAATCGGTGAACTGTGTTGGAATATGAAAATTTAAGTTCTTGTGTAATATATTTATTGGAAAACGTTTATCTGACACAACTCATGCTTATTCAAAAGATCTGTGTTATTAAGGGACGCGCCCTGGGATCCTCCTCTATGAACAGTAGTATACAAAGCTTCGTTATGCGTGTTTTGGTCTAGGACCCTGATTGGTTGTACATTTGTTGTTGCCAGCGTTACCCGATAGGTTGTACATTTCTTGTTGCTAGCGTTGTCCTTACTGCTGTGTGCCATTTGCGGTACACCATTTGACAAAATTTTTTGAGCCAACTGAGTATATTGTTTTATCGCTGGCGAAATTAGGTAATTTTATTGATCAAACGACAGATACTAAAAAGCAAAACATAGCCTTTGTATAGTGAGCAACTAGCCGTCCAGCATATTTTTATCATGCGTATAATTATACACACGTGCAAATTTCCAGAACTGACTCAGCGCATTCGATACACATACCTGTTTTCTAGTCGCTGCTCCTCTCATAAATCATACATACACGTTTGCTCACAGAGTGTGTGCATGATTAGTTAACAACAGAGTGTGGAAAACAATCTGGACAGCAAATCGAGCTCTGTTGCAAAAACCCTATGCGAAGCATGAAGTAAGGGACTTGAGCGAATGATTAGCTGTGACTTTTGATTCTACATAAATGTGAGCCCAATTTGCCATTTAGAGTCGCATTAGTTTAGTTGATTGTACACAGGAAGACTCGGCATGCAAGTTCAAAATCAAAATTTGCTGACAGAAATATATGTTGTATCGATACCTCAATAAAATCTAACTGTCTTTCTTCACTCCAAAAGAATGGATGGCACAGTATTGTGGGTGCTGTAGGACGTTCCAATGGAGACGGTTGTAACATTTGCTCCAGCAAGTCACGAGCTTCCCATTCATCTGGAAAAATGAAAACCTTGTATTATCAAAAGTACGCCTTCAGATTTGTCCAAAGGCAAGACGAGATGGCAGCCTCACAGCTAAGTGTGGCAGACAGTCTACAGCGTACATTGCTGGGTGACTGGATTCTAACATTTTACTACAGTCAATGAGAAGCCAAAAGTGGCATATTGTATGTATTGAAGCGTAAGTGACTAGTAGATTAGATTAAATCTTGAAGTAACATCGACGAACATCATCAAAATGAAGAAGCCAGGATCCACCACTATACCTAATATGGTTTCCTCAACTGTTCCAATGCAATGCATTTCCAGACATTGTTTACACGACCTTGTATTCTAAATTGCCCTGTTTTCTTAACTGCGTCCAAAAGATCACCTTCAACTGTCACTGTTGCATGAGGTATGCATATAACTCTGGAGCTTATTTTCACTCCTCAGTAACACAATAATTCCAATAGTCTGAAATATATCATCAAAAATTGAAAAAATCTGAGAGATAAATGACATGCAACACCTTTCTCACCCTACTAATATGATGAACAAAAGCAGAATTAATGTTCTTACTTTTCAAACCGGCTAATCCATCAAAAGATCTTGTTCCATCTATAATGTTGACTTGTCTGCGGATCTGATCCCCGAATGGGTGCTTTCCAGCAGAAAGGACGAAGAAGAAGACACAACCAAGCGAGAAGATGTCACAAGCATGCGTCTGAAACGTGAATAGAGCAATACGATCTATATCCATATCTTAAGAATAAAAACTAAGGCCGAATCAATTGCGACGTAGCTTCACCATTGGAATGGTGTTATGATGGTGCTTGGAGAGATGCTCTTTATGGTGGTCCCCATAACGATAAAATTTCTTCTTTGACGCAACAGAGAATGAATCGTATTGCCAAGAGTAGTTGTTTTAGTTGGAAATATTAGTATTGATTTCCTTAAAAACACTTCCATCCGTTTCATACTAAATGATGTGATTCTAAAGATTTAAAGGCCCTTCGTTCGTGTAAGTTCTTCGAATTTGCAGGCAGGTTCGACAGATGGCTAATCCTTTGTAATCCCATGCCACATAATGACACTGTTCGATGGAACTGCCAATCATAAACCAAAACAAAGACAATAAAAATCCGCATGTACAAACATCTTGAAGCAGGTATTGAGAACAGTCTAACAGCGAATACTTTTAAATTTTAGATGCAGAGGTCCAATGAGCAACCAAAAATGATAAAGCAGGGTGGGAGGAACCAATTTTGAACAGACAAATAAATCATTTTCGTATTTTGATTGATAGACTGCAAATATTGAATCGTTTCCACATGTGCTAACTATTGCTATCTTCACACCTTGTGAGCTGTACATAAGTGTTTTATCTAGTGTATATCGACCAGTTGACAGCGGAAAATACTTTCCTCAACCGGTCGAATCAAAATGCAGTTTTCTTTTTGAAAAATTTAATTGTTTGCAGGGCAACAACTAGTGCGAAGGTTCTTTTGAGCACGAATTCTATTTTGAAAACAACATTCTACACATATCAAGGCAATTGAAAAATAGCTATTTTTGGGCACAAATGGCTACGTTCAAGCCCAGCAATAGTTGTCCGGGCGTGAAATATATCCCATCATTTCTAATATTAGACCGATGCAAGAAAACTGCACAACAAGTAAGAACGAATCTCTTAGAACAACCTTAAGACTACCATTTTGTGAAAGGAAATAGCCACACCAAAGTCTGTCACAGTTTTCACGGGTATGTTGGTCTATGACATAAATACAATGATATTAAGTTTCACACTAAAAAATACCCGAAAGTGACAGACCACTAAATTAAAAAAATGCCTGAAATTGTGTAGAAGTTTTCCTTTGCAATTTATACCGTGACAAAGTATCAATGGAATTCGATTGATAAAATTTAAAAAAAGTAAGTTTTCACAACCAACTTGAACGACAGTAATCTCATATACAAAGTTGTGATCGTAGACGGTTTTGTGATTGAATATAGAAGAAATTCCGTGAATAGACTCACAATCCTTGGGTTTGCAGCAAGCACTTCTGGAGCAATCCAACCATCTGAGCCTAAGTTTGATGAATTGTGTGAAAAAGAACCTTGGGCACTTGTCCTTTTGCAGAATCCAAAATCAGATATCTTTACTTTTACATTGCCATTGGCACCCGGTGTAGATATGAGCACGTTTTGAGGCTTGATGTCTCGATGAGCTAAAGAAAGTTCAACGATTAACAATGATGTACGGAAAAGACCTCGGCGAGAAATCGCCGGGTTACTGTAAAATCAGAGAGGCGTGCAAACAAGATCAAAAGCATACAACTTTTTAAAATGATTCGCATTTAAAACCGTTGATGTTCACCCGAGCTACATCCTATCTCCTTCAAAATTCTTTAGACAGATTTGACCTACCGATTTTTAGAGAATGTAAATGGGATAATCCCGAGCAAGCCTGGTACAATGCTTCGGTTGGTTGCAGTCCATGTCGGTTGAATGTCTCTTCTTCTACGTACTGAAAAGAAATTGAACCAGTCATGCTGCGATGACAAGAAGATACTGAAAGTTACTGACACACAAGCAGATTGATTTTTTTTTCGTTCTTTCTTTCGCAATAATTTCAGCAGATTTTATTATTGTAGTGTCTATTACGAGTTTATTCGAATCAATAGTCACAAACCTCTTTCAATGTACCCGCACACAACTCGATCGCTATATAGTGATAGTTCTGATCTTCTACCTACAACACAAATAAACACATTGTTACAGCAAGGCAGAGATTGGACAGGTCTGTTATAAAACACATCGTGAAGTGAAGACTACTATGCCTGCCAGAGAGGAGCGACACTGGCGAACTGATAGTCGAAGTTTATCATATCGGTAGAAGAAAAAACTGCTCCATACGTGCAAATAGACGAAGGGTGTCTTTCAATAGCATCTCGCTGTGTTACAGTAAAATTGCAGAAGATTAACCCTTTCTGACGAGGGGGGATGGGTACCTTGTTGAAGCCAGACATCTTGTAACAAATGTTTTGGGTTGTAGATTCGTTCTCTGCCCATCGCTTCACTATCACTCAGTGCTAGGTTTTACTGAACCCCTACCCGTCTTGACCTTTAGGGATTTCGTGCTTACCAGTTGGAGACGGTGGAATTCGAACCCTCGACCTTGTGTGCACAAGGCGACCGCGCCACCACTGAGCCATTCCAGAGCCCTAAAGGTTAGGGAGGATATTGGCTGGTCAGTCCTCTGAGTGTAGCTACTCTGTGGTAGCCATGGGTGAATGGCTCCTTATCCATTCGGTTGAATCGCGGCAGTGGTCGACATCGTTGAATTCGGTTGGCGAAGTGAAGGTCTTCTGAGTGATAGTGAAGCGATGAGCAGAGAACGAATCTACAATTCTCACGAACCAGAGTGATGTCTCGACGGTCATTCAATGAGCAAAGTTTACATTGAGTTTATGCGGGGGTTTTACTCTCATGCTTTTGATGGGTTTTTCGAAAAGTAGAGCATGAACTTTAACATCTTCGTGAAGGTGCGAAGACTGTGCCTGTAATTGTACTTTATGAATCACCTAAATATATCTAAAATACTTAGTACCTGAGTTATATAGCTGACATTATTTTGCAGCCTTGTTCTCGACTTTCTAGTTTGAAAGGATGATTTTGTCGACTTTGCTCTGCAATATTACTGAGTACATCATGATGGTAGGCAAGCTACGATCGTGACGAACAAAGGAGCCCTGCTGGAAGAGGGAGATCTACTGTGTCGTCTCAGCAGCGTTGGTATGACTCCTGTTTTTACTTAAGCTGTCGGCCATCCAAATCATTATTGTTTGTTCCTTTCGCATTGATTTTTTTGTAAGGAACGAATAACTGAATTGAGCTGAACATGAGGATTTAAACCAAAAACAACACTGCCACTGTCCGATTGAAGCTAGCTAGCAAGCTGAGCTTGTCAGCTAAAGGTACTTTAAGCGTTCACTGTGTAATGGGTGCCCGGTTTGGCAGCCGTATTGGTGTGTCCTTTTAAATATTGGATTGACGGATTACGCTGTATGATTATCTTAATTCGCGACGAGTCCTCGGAGTGCTGATGGAAAATATCGGCTAATGTTGCGAGATGTTGTTTTCTGAGCACAGAGACCAGGGCAGCAAGCCCTTCTATGGTAAGAACAACATATGAAGCTGTAAATATGAAGCTGACCAAGGGCAAGTCCCACATGGTGATTGAAATACGATAATGATGGTGAAGGAGGCTTGTAGGTTCCAAATATTAACGAGTTATTTTTTAGAAGATTGTTAGTTTTCAAAGAAACAGCCCTCAATATCATTCGCTAGGGAGTACTTAGTAAGAAATTTGAATGGAACATCCTCACGAACATAAACCAAAATATCCCCTCCGTGACGATTCCTATCCATGCTAAAGGGGGTCTTTTTGACATATTTGCATAAAAACATTAAACAGCCATTTTCGGACATATACAAATTGCCACTTGCTAGCCGAACGAGAGTTTCCCAGATGTAACAGGTGGTCCATAGTGTAAGTACTATTCCCCTGAAGTTTCACACCAATAACCACAAAAAAAGTAATGATTTTAAAATCATTTTCGAAAAACCGTAAAAATGGCCATTTTGGACGTAAATTTCCACCTGCAAGAAAAACAAAAAATTTCATCGAAATGCCGGTTCCATTGCTTTTTCGTAAGTACAGATTGTCGCCTTCACGCTAAATGTCAGAAAAATTTATTTAGCTGATGACCGATGGACACACCTCATTTTATAGGACTCTTCCGCAAAAGCGGGAGTCCAAAAATTAATATATATAAAATCTTTGAAAGAAGTAAACTTACTGAGTAAAAGTACCTGACCACGTTCTCATGATCATCAGCTTCGTTGAGAAGATCCACCTGAAAAACATGCATGAATAAAAGCCGCTACAACATCCAATATGAATAACAGATACACAATGTAGTTTTCTTTAATACATTTTTGTCTTATAATGTATATTACAGTAACATGATATTTAATTTTTATGAAAATAAAGCATTAGGATAATATAGTTTTGAGTGACTTTAGTCACATCAATATGACCAATTCAATCGTCAAGAAACGAATAACGAGTAAAAAAGACTAACATGGTCAGCATATGATGGTTGAAACAGGAACAATACTGTCAGAAAATGATGGGTGAAACAAAGAACAATACTGTCAGCAAATGATGGTTAAAACAAGAACAATACTGTAAGCATATGATGGGTGAAACAAAGAACAATACTGTAAGCAAATGATGAGTGAAACAAGAACAATACTGTCAGCATATGATGCGTGAAACAGGAACAATGTTGCAGGACAGATCTTTACTCTTACGAAAATCCGACGGGTTCACGCATGGAAATAAAGATAGCAATAAAGTACGAAAAACAGTAACAACTCTCTTTATGACTATCACATCAGTCGTTCTCTCTCTAAGTCCCCTTCTCA
>JAOBRC010524676.1:0-11402 GCA_027575255.1 Scolionema suvaense | reverse complement strand
CGGGGAGGGCCCTGCCCTCAGGCTCCTTGATATATGACTAGTTACGGAATGTAAAACCGCCCATGTTTTGCCTGACTTTGCCCCAAATCGCATTTATGCCCATAAACCCCGAAAATTGGCTCAAATTTGATGAAATGTGAGGGTTTTTTTGGTGTTTTACATTATAATTTATGCACTTAAACAATATTCCACAAAAAAGAAGTTTTCAATTTTTAAGAATTTTTGTCCCTATTTTGGAACTCACCTGACTTGAAATATGTCCAATTTGATCAGATTACGTATCAGTAACTTCCATAGCAGTAAAATAAAGTTTAGTTTGCGAAACAAGCCCAACTTGCATCAAATACACAGGGCAACACGAATTGTCCAAGATTGTCACCAGGGGGCTGTGAAGTCACCAGAAATGACTTAAGATCGATTTATAGCAATAAACAGTAAACAAAGCAAAGCAAAACTGGCCCTAAGTTTTGATTGTTTTATGTTTTGCAAGTCAAACTTCGTCTTCCCTGTATCATCATGATATACGCACAATGCAGCTCAAATTTTACTTTTACTTTCCTTTTCAGTGTTTTTGAAAGTCATATTTTGGCCCAGTCGTACCCAATTAATGCCCACCCCATCCAGACCAAGGAATGAAGTCCAAAAAACTTGAATGGTAAAGGTAGTCTATGTACTTCTAGGCGGAGAGACAGGCGTTGTTCCGCAGTAGCCAAAAACCTGGTAGGCAAAGGGAGGGGGTAGGGCACACTGTGATCACTGCCGTAGCTAGGGTTAAGTGGATCTGAATTTATTGAAGGGGAGACCACCAACGTCAAATGTTCCCGGTGTGGATAGGGTTAAGGTATTGTGATCTTTACGCTAACAAAGGTCCATTTCTACCTGCTACTGCAAACTCTCGTGTCTCTTCCAAGTCATATCTACTTACGATCCTCCTTATAGCGCACTTTGCATCAAACATCCAGCTCGGCAACAATGATTCTCATTCCAATATTGGTTGGGCTCTACACATACAGTTGTGGCCAAAACTATTGGCAATAGAGTGACTGTGGGTCTATTTCATAGCACACGTGAATGCCGTAATGTCCACAGCACTTCTTGCAGCCTTTGTGCCTATCGCAAAATATAGTGAGGGGATATTTTCTGTTCTTTCTTGTTATTTCCTATTTTTTTTCTCCAAATTTGGACAATCGGGGCCGAAAGTTTTGGCACACATGTGACTACGGGTCCACTTTTTAGAACAACTAAATGTCATCGCAGCTTTTCTCTTGTGCCTCTCCCTCCTAGCAATGTTGGTCAAAGTAGGACCTGTATTCACCATGAAAGCTTATGCATGTGCGGCCTTCACGCGAATGCTGCGTGTTCAGTTATGTAATAACTTCTGGCAACATTTTTTTGGGGAAAGGGGGCTATCAAGTACATCGAAATCATAATTTCTAAACTAAGTAGAGAAGCGTTTTTGATTTTTTTTTCATTTTTAGGCTGTGAGTACAATGTTAGCTACATTGCTTGAAGTTTTTGTATGCGGATGTTAAACATTTAAGCGATTAAGAATATGATTAGCTTTTACTACATGATCGGTCATAGTTTTCAAAGGCATATATTTTCCTATAAAATACATGCTTATATAGAAAAAAGTGATAAATTGTTTGACGCTACATGACTGTATATAAAGATTCTAGTGCCAAAAATTGAGTATGCCAGTGAAACCTTAATATTCAAATTTGTCTATGCGCTTTCAAACTCATGATAAAGTATCAACAGCATTTATAAAAAACACATATTATTCTTTGTGCTTTAAATTTCTAAACAGAGAAAATAGGGGAGTATTTTTCGGACAGAGAAATTATCATACTAAACTTAAAAAAATACAACAGTTTTGTAGCGTTAAGCAAAACTACTCAGTGCTTAACAGATTAGAGTCTGGATTTCTCTGAAATGATCTTCGCACATTCCATTTAGTCAAATGTCAAGAGAAAAAACAACAGTACACCGTCTCATATTTGCAGTCAAGTTAAAGTTTTTAGTCGTGTCATACCAGATGAGAAGTTAATGTTGAAAAAAAAGTTCATATCTATCACTATCTTTATTTCCTTATCATTATTTTCTTAGAAATAGAACAGTAAGGTGTATGCTATGCTCTCAAAAAAAGACTGTTGTCACACATGAGAAAACAGAAGGAATATCAGGATAATTAAAAGATTCACTTAAAGATGATAGACCGGTGTAGATTATCTTAGCGCACGAAATCTGATACTAACATCTATTCTACCTAACTTCTCGAAATCCGAAGAAACTGGGCTAAGAACAAAACAAACCTGCATTTCTATCAGACGTATGAAACCAAATTACTCTACCATTGGTGATCTGCAGAAGTATTGCGGCCGTTCCATGTTTGAGCAATATTATATTTACTTCCACCCATCAACATACCAATGAAATGAGCCAGTGGAAGGATCGCTGTCTTTTTGTCAAGAACAGGATTTGCTTTACAAAATCATAATTCATTTGTGTTAATCAAATGCTGTACTTTACCGCGGAATGCGAAAAGCTTCTCACGAGTTGATCAGAGAGGACATTCATTGAAAAAAGGCTCATGCAAAAACATTTTCTATGTCTATTCTATTCCACGATATCCTTAATCGGTTCAAGAAAACCCCCATCATTGATGAAATATTAGGAGTTAAGCTGAAAATTGGTAAATTCAGCTAAAAAACAGCTAGTCTTATCACTTCTCATCTATAACGAACAAGCGTAGGAGGTATTAAAATTAGTCTCGTTTAGTTTCTGTTCTAACTCGTTTACTCGACGTTTTTAAGCTCGGATTTCCTCTTTGTTAGACACAGAAGTTGAAATATTTGGCACTGCATCTTTGGCAAGCCAAAAATGACAGCTGAAGTCCATGGTGTTCTTACATTGCTGAGGACAATAGTATTTGAGAGTTAGCCTACACGTTTCTTTAAAGTAGTGCATTGCTTCCTATGCACCTAAGCTAGAACGTTTGATGTAACTATGAATTCAACAAAGTGGAACCCATCCACGAAAGGTTTCGGAAACTACGACCTTCAAAATATTAAGCTTATGTTTTCGGCGTCTTTATCTTTTAAGCGTCAAATGATGCAGGATCATGTTCTTTATTCATATCAAGGATGTTAAAGTAGGTGGATAGTGCACAACGTCCTGCCTATTGTTCTAGGTTGGTTGTCCTTAGAAATACGCTATTACCGAATCTATCTCAATGTGATTAGTGCTAACGATGCCGCTTACATAAAAACAGTCTCAGAAACTACTGTTTACGATTCAATGCCATGGCGTGTGAATGCACATTGGGACAAATTAGGTTTCTTGATGGCTGTAAGATGTCGTCACTGACACAAGCATGGTCGGTTTCAATATCCTGACCCTCATTTGGAGGTGGATGTTTTTACTATATGAGCGTCAAGGATAGTAGTATATGAAATGCCTATTTTAAGCAGCAGCTTACTGAAAATCATACTTTCTCATCAGCTTGCGTTTCCATTGTATTCGTCTTTATACGCTAATGATTCAAGGTTTCGAGCACTTTGAACATTTTGCTCATCATCCCTTCAACCAAAGCAAAAAAAAATGCAACCTGCTTAAATGTTAGAGCTGAAAATAAAAACACGGTCTTGGCCTTTCTCTCTCATATCATTTGAAATGGTTCTTTTACTTTGTTGAAGGTATTTATCTTTTTTTATCCTCTGCTTCTGCTCCTGTAACTCTATGAATGGATCGAAACGAAAAACTGTTTTATCAGGTGTAATATAGGAATAATATTAATGACAAAGCAATTTTTTATGCTTAGACTCCTGGACGGCTCTTCCAGGTTAAAAAAAATCGATCACTATAGCTTTTTGATCCGGAAATTCATGGTACCTGGTGCGCCTAAAGATCAACCACATTCCATACCGTTCCCTAAAAAAGCTACTTTGGGGAAAATTGGTTTCCTTTGGGGAAATTATGGGTTAGATATTTTTACACACAAGGAAATCTTCCCAACGAATCGGTTGCTTTCAAACCTCGAATGGTTTTTCATCACCTATAATTCTTCAACTGAAAAACAAGGACTTTGAGCCATCACCGAGCCTTTTTTAAAAGTTGCTAATGTTCCAGCCTTCTTATCTGAACAAAATTACTTATATGCATTAATAATACACTATCCAAAAGCAGTGTAAATTAACATTTACGCTATCAAAACTTGCAGAATTGTAGGAAAAAGTTATTTACTTTCTACCTCCAAATAAAGACTTGCATAGAGCTTTTGGTCCAGCTGCAACCTTGGTCTACAGCATGACAACCAACATCAAATTTACAAAGGATGCCGATTTCAATGCAATTTCTATGGCAAATGACTAAGTGCTAGGTCTGTGCTCTATCCAGCCTTTCAACATCCCTGTTCGCATTTACCAAAATTGTCCAAGATAAAGTAAGTATTAGAAATTGAAAAGGCAGGAACTTACTCACCTGACGGAGCTTTAAATCGTCTTGAACTAAGGCTAGTTACATCATGAAGTATAGGGCTCTGGGATATGACAGGCGAAATTGATCGCTAATTATCATGTGAAGTTCATTTTGCCCTAGTTTCAGGGGCACACACAGACAAGCAAAACCAGATTGACTTCACCAGTACACAGTGGGCATTTCTGGTCTTGAAAAGTGCCCATTCGCGCATCAGTAGGTGATCCGTCGATAACCACCTATTGGTGGATTGAATGTTCTCAAACCAATATGGCGATACAGCTGGATGTATAGGTGTGCGTCGAGGGAAGTGTAAGCTTGGTGGAATTGAATGGCTACAATCTTTGGAGACTGCTTTATGATGCTTTGCGTAAAGTGAATATTTAAATGATATGGTGCGCTCTCAGGAGTCATTTATCTGGGCAATTGAGAACTTATTTATTTTATGGTTTACTATCCTGGCTATTTAGCTTTTGCAGTATCAGTATTGATAGCTAGCTAGGCCTATATATCTGGGAAGGTTGAGGCCTATAGCCATCAGAGAAAAAAAATGAATAGGAAGATTGCGCAGTTAAGTAGGACTAATGTCCAATACAATACTTCTGCCTCATAGCTACACGTATATATATATACATAATATATAGGATAATAAAGGAACAGAGCAGACCAGTTCCCCAAGCCTCTTTACACTCACATTTTGAAGAAACAGGACCTTATGGTTTGGATGATTTTTCTTTCAAGATTATAGATCATGCTCAGTCACATCAGGAATTGCTAAAGAAAGATTCCTTTTGGCAATATAAGCCGAGTTTTTTTTCACCTCAAGGTCTGAATATCCGCAATGTACAAAACGACTTTTAGGCGTTGGACTACTCTCAGTCTCTAACTACATTGAAATTGCAGACGTATATTGTGTTAGAATTCCTTCGATCTGCTCCTCCAAGATTGGAGTTCATGTGATCAGACCACTTCAGGGTATGCTTTGCTTCACAAGTGTGTGTAGTGTTCCCTGGAGATATCGCGGATGTACTGGTTACACCTTAGTTTCTTTTGAAATAAGGCAGTAACGAGCTAAGCATGCACTGCTGTGCGTTTCTATACAATAGTTTGCAACTTTAAAGTTAGGGTAACTTCCTCAGATATATAAGGTAGAGCTGACACAGTAATTAACCACTTATGGGCGATTAGGGTTTTTCATGTTGCACGCTTTATAAATTTAGTTTATTTTTCTACACGTATAACTATCGGGTCAGGGAGAAGTGTGTTCGCCTTTGAAGACACGATGTCGAGGTAGTAGCACACTGATGCGTTTTTAATCCTATATATAGATAATATATATATATAAGATCAAATGAAAGTCTAGCTACAGGAACAAACTATGAACTATACCTATAATTGCTGGAGGGACTGGTCCAAATCAGGATTGCTAGAGCTACCTGGGTTGTCTTGGGGAAAGTTCTGTTGCTACTGACAGTCAGGTATAGCTAAATCTTCATCTCATTTTCTTCAAAACCAGCGGCCGGAATGGTCTCGGCTCACACTCACTGCTCAGGATGTTTTTTAATGCTTAGGCTAGACTATACTGCGGTTCACGTAAAAAACTAAATTCAATTGTTAACATATTACTGACACGGCCTGGAATTGAACCAGGAAGAATACCCTAACAGTACTCTTGGCCACGGCAAAGCCTGGCACCAGCGCCTGATGATACCGCGGTTTCCTAATGGTATAGGACACTTTCAGTGGTATGGCCAGCAATATTTTCCAAAATGGCATACATGTTAGCAAATGAAACCATTTTACATCTGTATGACACAAACATTTCTCCCTTGCAGAATGTCTTATCTGATCTACAGCCAAATGGAAGGCTCGTACATGCCCGAAGTAATGAATTCATACTTCACAAAAAACATAGCTACTTAGTTATCGTAAAATTTTGGCATTACAAAACCAATGTACATCTTTTAATCAGCAAACACTTATACCATCATGCTTTGAATATCAGAATAGAACCATGCAATCAAATAAGCTACAGTAATCTCTGTTACAACGAACAACGTGCATATGCCTTAAGAGCATGAATGTTTGCGATAATTTAATATTGCGACATAAGATTTTGCGGAACTTATTTTTGCGATTTCACACAAAAATCGCAAAATTAAATTCCGTAAAACACACCCGAGGCAGGTCATTCGCAAAAATTAATTCCGCAAAACTGGTGAATTCAGCTGATTGCAAAAATTTAATTCGGCATTTCGTAAAACTATCCATGTCAAACCACAACTGACTGATGCTTTGAAGTAAAAAACATTTTTGAAATAGCAAAAATTTGTTCCGCACTTTTCTCCTACGAGGACTAATTCGCAAAATTTGATTCCGCAATCTACAACATTTTTCAGGGGTCAATTGCGAAAATTTATGTCACATTAAATGATCCCTAATATATAAACACAAGATATCCTCAAACTGTGAACTAACCCCTACACACCACCCAACACCGGACGCAGAAATCAAAGAAAGCACCAGCAATGCAGATCAACAGCTAAACACACACAGCGTATGTTCACGAGATCCATTTTGCTGATCGGCTCACAAGAAAAAACAATGGCCGGTGGAAGCTATGAGCAAGTCACAAACCATATTTGTATCAATTAATGTGACATTAATTTTTGCGATACTTTTTTTTGCAAATAAAAACCAAAACATTGTATTTTGCGAAACATACCAATCTGAAAAAAATCCAAAATGATGAAAAAATTTGGGGCAAAATTCGCAGAAGCAAGTATCACAAGATTATATCCCACATTAATTCGTACGAATAAGGAACCTGCTGAAAATACATTTTGGCGGATCGATTTCCCAGAAAATCACAAATTGGTAGAATTTGTTTTGGTGGATGAGTAGAAGAAAGAAAATTTGGCCCAAATTAATTTGAGCTGATTGCATGCAACATTTTGATAAGCCATGTTTGCAATACTTTTTGCCAAAAAAGAAATTTCAGAGATATTACATAAAAAAATGCACGATGCAGGACCAAGGAGAAAACAAAATCACCAATCGCAAGTAACAAATAATAACATTCAAGTGAGAAAATTAAAGAAAACATCCATTGTAACTTCCTTATGCATTAAAATATTACGCAGAAGCAACAGAATGTTCTTCGAAACAACAAACTTACAGATGGTATATATTTATCACAAATGAACACCCAAAAACAATCTGTTCCTCTTGTTAATGAAACATAAAGATCAAGGAGATTCACCGCTCATCAGTAGGCATTGACTTAAAAAGCTTTCGCAAGACTGACCACGAATCTGATAAAAAGACCGGATAAATTATGAGGAACTTCGCCTGCAGGCTAAGGCTTCACTATCCTGGCCTTCAAGCAATTTTTCACCACATGTAGTTTCAAATTCAATGGTGTCAAAAATAGATGGCACTCGGTTCAATTTTGCTATAAAATATTCTAGTATTTGCACCGGATACTTTTTCTTATATGTGATTAAATAAAAACGATAGCACGGTCAATTTAAAGGATTTAAACCACCTCCATCGGTAACCTGGAAAATGTTTGAGACCCCTGAAGCTCGCACAACATGCAAATTAAAATAACTCAATATGCCAGGGCCACTGAGTCTAAAGTGTTTGGCATTAGTGCCGCACAAGTGATATCAACACTACCCAAAGAGGCAAAGATAAGTTTCAGCAATCACAACCATTACCTACTAAGCATCAGCACAGGTCTCCAGCAACAACCAATGGAACTAATATCGGCGACTTTGGGAACACTTTGCAAAATTTGTTTTCGCAGAACTGCAAAAATTTGGTTACGCAAAAGCAATCAAATTTCAGAAAAAGGAAAAAGTAGTTTAATAATGTGCAAATGTTGGGGTTTTCAGACAACTGGTCCTATGTTTAACACTGGAAATCGCCTATACTTAATGTCTACCTTCTCGTCTTGTCGACTTTCCTCTCGTCGTTGATCTTCTCTCACTTCCACGATCTTCTCTTTTGTCCAAAAGTGATAATCACTATTTGCTGCAGTTTCGTTATGACCGAGAGATAAGGCAGTACCATCAGTCATATGGCCGTTGATGCCAACAAAAACTTATTTGAAGGCCTGGTCCAGCACTCACTAATATTGCAAAGTAAAACATAGCCTACCTACATAAATAAAAAATAAGAATGCAGAGATGTAATTCCTGATAGAAGAGGGTTGATGGATCGCAAAGCAATATTGAGGCAGAAAAAACCCGTAAATTACACCTGCTCAGACGGCAATCTACAATCAGGGTCAAATGCTTCAGTCCTCACATGGGGGCCTCTGGCCTTGAGGGCCTGATCCCTCTACACAGCCTGAAGCGCAAGCTTTACGCTCAAAGGAACGGAGTGATCTGGCATCTGGTTCCAGATTAGCCATCCACGGAATGTAACTTGTTTTTCACCTGTCTAGACATGTTTCTCAAACCATTACTAGGGTCAAACAATACTTACATTTTTCTGTAAAATCTCTTTTATTATTAGTCATTACATAGCTTTATTAAATTACATAGCTCTATATATAGAACACCCTTAGCAAACATTATGCTCCTAAACAAGATGGCGGCACTATACCTTGTCAACCTAGAAAGTATGGTACATTCAATAACACATTTCATACATTTGGAAAACGTTAAATTCAGAACTAAAACGCTGGAAAATCTCCAAATATAACACACTTCAAGGAAATAACAAAATAACGGCTCTAGAAGTTGATTTAATATAGTTCTATAAAGCTTGAAGACCCGCTGAAAATCCCATGAAGTGCCCTCCAGTCTCACCCAGTTTACTACAATTTCAAATCGCTAATGGAGCTCATACCATATTGACAGGTACGGTACGTACCCAAGTTACCATCCACAAAGTACAGCTCAACGTTAGTATAATTTCAAGACCAGACGACTCAAAGTTTCTGAAGAACAGCCAGTGGACCACACCCCACGAGAGCCTCATGCAATGCTACATGCGGTATTACAAAAGCGGAAAGCAGCGTATGAAGAAGTGTCCTTCTGCGGGACCGTGCTTACGCCACCGTGGTAAATGTCTTATTCAGGAACTTTGGGTGCAACAGACAAAAAATGCCATTAGGTGCTATACATGTACCTAGCAAAGCTGCTGAAAGGCATTTTTTATGGTGACACGCCTGTCCCGACCCTGGACTACGAAAAGAAATGCGCATAGAGACAAGAGGGCATGTGCTTGCTTCAGGGAACTAATAATCAATATTGTCAGGGTTTTATTTTCCTATACATGGTTAGCAGCCCACTTTGCTAGTCAGGTTTTGTCTTCAAATTTATAGTAGCTGGCTTGGCAGGTCAAAATCTCCGCTACCAAGTAGCTAGCTAGCTAGCTATGCTCCACAAAAAGAGGGGGTGAAAACATATCCCACGGTAATTAAGCAATGAAGTTAGGTCATCGATTACTTAAAACCCTAGTGCTAGATCCACCCCTGGGTGATGAGTGAATGAGACCAAATGTGAGAGATATATACTGACGGCATTTACACTTTCTTTCTCCTCACCATTTAATACGTCTCATTTAGTCGTTGGACGACCACATACAAAAACCAGCGCTCAAGTTTAACTTTAGCAAGACGCAACCCGTATGCAGATTACAAAATTATCGACAAACAATGACTGTCATAAATTCATTTTTGGTGCACCGGAAAGACATGCGCAAATGAAAAAAACTACTACAAAAAAGCTTTCTGGTTGATTGTGCCAATGTATGGTCACCAAAAATATGTATAATTCTGGAGCAGTCATTGCCTTAATAACTATCTTATGCACAGATATGGCAAAGCTTTTGCAAATCCTCTTTTTTTTGCGCATTCACTGTACTTGAGTTTTACCCACAGGAGTTCGAAGTATGCAATAAGCAGTTACAAAATTAGTGGAATCCCAAAAATTTAGTTGAGAATCTATGTGTTTGATCAAATAAAAAATAACACATGATATAAGATTCGCACCACAAATTAAAAAACAAAACTGATGAAGACTACTATTACCCTGAAGCTTCAAACCAAAAATTCGAAAAATTAATGAATGAAAAATAAAAAGCAATAAAAATCAGCATTTAAGGGCATAAATTGCCACCAGCCAGCTAAACAAAAAGTTTTTCAAAATTCCGCCTCTCTTCTTCAATTACCGATTGTTACCTTCACGACAAATTTCAGAAAAATCCATTCAGTGGTCATCGGGGAAAATGCGCTGGTGACAGACGGTCAGAAGGTAGGAAGGACGGACGGACGGACGGACGGATGGAGCTCATTTTATAGGAGTCTACTGCAAAGCAGGATTCCAAAAAGGCAATTCTGTTGTACAGATTCTTATAAAGCATTGCAGTGGGATTCATAATTGGCATATTTGGTAGAAGCGTTATCGATTTCTTCTTCAAACTTGTCTGCCGATGCAATTTCAATGAGGTCTGGACTTCGTTCGCATAAAGCAAAAAACAGAGGTATGACCAAGAAGAATTGACTCCTAGTGGTAAGCGAATAAGCTGCATGGTACATGAGCATTAAAGATCAACGTCCCGTCAAAGATAACCCCCAAAAGGCGTGGATTCTGTGTTGAGAAATGGGGGATCCGTGTACGTGTAGAGCGACATGCCATTTGGAATCCTTTGATCAAGTGGAGAATACAGCTGATTCACTTTTCCCTGAGTTTAGAGATAGTTTCCATGTGTTGCTCCACTGTACAACTATGTCTATGCCTTCCTGTACTTTATGGGATGCTGCATGCCGGTCACAGTGTGTGACCAATAGTGAAACATCGTCTGCAAACATAGTCGTTGTCAAGCTGCGTGGCATGTTATATGTCTACCGTTTCTCGTTTACGATTAGACACAAAATAGACTTCAATTAAACGACATATAAAAGTTTTTTT
>JAOBRC010524565.1:0-11402 GCA_027575255.1 Scolionema suvaense | reverse complement strand
CTATTGGTTGATGTACGCAAATCCATAATGGCAGCGCAGAATGAGACTTCCAATTTCCCTCCAAGGGCATGCATCTCACCCCCACAGCGATCGTACCAATAAAGTGGATTTCAAACACAACAAAATTACCTGCTAGTGTGAACAATTTCACTGGGATCCTCCTCTATGGACACTACGCTAACTTTTTAATTCGGAGATTTTTTATTTAAGACATCTGTTGCGTCAAGCACGACAAAATTGTCCAAATCACCCATTTTCGCACCACTTTGGCAGCCATTGCACGATTATGAAAACCTTCCCGCCAAAAGTGCCGAATTAAAAACTTAAAACTCATGCCTACAAACAACTGCAGCTCAAAATTTCTAGAAGTTTTCATAGATAACTTCCAGTTCAAAACACGAAAAGTTGCTAGCAAAGTAGATATGACGCACATTTCGTCTTTTAAAGGTTGCGTAACCAATAAAAGGAGCTGCTATTTGAGTGAATTAAGTTATAATTTTTTGTACTTGATGTCTTAGAAATGCTTAAACTAATATATTTTCACTAAAGCGCCATTGGTAATTGATTTCCAGCAAGCAAGTCGAAGGGTCAATATCCGCAATGTTGGATCAATATGTGACGTCACAGATGGAGAACCCGGAACGCTTTGGACCACCGTGTCTGTCATCAATGAAGCCAACAATTTATCAAAAGATGCTGATTTCTATGAAAATCTAACTTACTTCTAACGGTGTGAAATTCGTGATTTCCTTCAACTGCTGGTGACAAACGTTCGATAATTCCTGAGTGAATAAAGTTTTAGTCATGAAATTTGGCCGAGTAAATTTGATTCGTGCAGTTAAACAACTGTTGTTAGATCTATTTCAAATTTTGATCAATTGAAAATGTTTTCTGGAGGGTACGGCTAATTTTTTTAAGATTAACTACCAGATCTTCTGATCAGGCAAATTCTCCATACCCATTCCACTTCTGGGTCTTGATTGGATATTAATTACAAAACACTCAGAATACGGTAAGCAAAAAAGCCCGATGCGTACCAAAATTTATACGCTGGGGATAAACTTTAAAATCACCTACATCCAAGTGAGGTTTCAATGCATTTACTTTTTCGTTGAATGTTGACTTTACGAAACTCACCTAGTGAACTGATGTGTTAAATGCTTATTGCTTTTACGCTTTAACAAGTGCAGAACGTCTAACACTGAAACGATCTGCGGCAGTTTTCTTTTCTAAGTATTTTGTAGGAAAAAACGTATTTTGTCATCAAGAAGAAAGGAAAAGATACAGGACCTTTTCCTTAAAAACTTGCGTTCTTATACATGTTTCTTTACATTTTTTTGACCAGAGTGGAGGACGGGTAGGGGCTCAGTAAAACCTAGCACTGGGTGATAGTGAAGCAATGAGCAGAACACGAATGTACAATCAGAGTGGAGGCGTTTATTAAAACTGACTGTTTATCAGAAGGAAGTATTCATTGAGCGTTTTAATATTTAAAAAGGATTTTATTTGGAGGATTAAGTATTAACAGGAATAGAAAACTAGCTTTGATGATATGTGATTTTGGCTAGCAGGACTGCTTAGAGCGAGAATTGAACGCGGGCCGCTGTGATGGAATGCAAACTACCAACCCACTGCCCTAAATAAGACACTGAGAATGGGCCTCAGAGTTGAGGTCATTCCTGCATATCAGCTACTAGGCGGTGATGTCATCGAATTTGATGACGGCATCAGTGTGGGCCGAATGTAGAAATTTTATTTTTATCATTTTTTAGTCCAAAATTCTTCTTAAGCTGCCAAAAAAGCATGTCTTATATACAGAAAGCGCCATTGCTGCCTTACTTCTCCAATTTCTCTACAAAACATCGCATGTTTGGGTATTAAATAAGCTGGGGAGCCTGGTAGGCCCGCCCCCATTAAAATCCATAAAAACTTAATCAATAGACTAGCATAGTTCCTGTTATCTTTATATCGTATTCCGTGTGTGACAGCATCCTACGGCGGAGTCTCACTACATATGATACCCCCGAGATGAAGGCAGTGTTTGAAAAAGGGACTAGTGAAATTTGGCAGTGCTATTTTCGTCACACTGGTCAAACACCTGGTGCACGCAAGAATTCTTGCTTGCAGACATCTTTTGTTCCCGTCCCGTGGATAGCTCGCACGGGGACCAGAGTCGCTACAGACAAGCGCATTTGCCGCGATGCGATGAAGTCATGTGCCACAAAAGCTAATTATAAACGGTTGGAACAAACGCGATAAAAAAATGCGAGTAACCCCTGAGCAGAATCTGATCTATCTGCTTACCAATATTCACTAGTCTCTCTCTTCGTTTTCTTCAGGGCTGTTGTGCGCGTGTTGTTCCGATGTATCAGAGGGAACCCAAGATGTCAGAGAGAGACTCTCTAGTTTACTTGAAACTTGGTAGGATGTTAGATCACATCAGTATGCATTAAATTAGTACGCAAAACATTTTGAAGGTGGCTTCATTGTGATGACGTCGTCATTTTTTCCATATATCGTCATTTTTGTCCATATTTTTTAAAAATGGCAAACTTTTAGTGAAAAAGGAGAAAAATTGCTTGAAACCTTTTAATTTGTACTCAGTAGTGGATATTTTACAATAGCAGAGTTAACAAATCCAGGTTTCAGGAAGTTTCTTCAATTTTCTATTGTACCTATGTGCCAAATGTGGAGAGCAATTGATGAGGTGACGCCCAAAATAATCAAAAATTGAAATTTTTTTCGACACCATCCGATTCTCCCAAAACGATCGGAAAAGCCACAAAGTTTCAATGCTGTACGGTAAGTTGTTCCAGAGATACCAAACCAAGTTTATAGCCGCGGGCCTAGTAGGGCCTAACCTTAAACGTTATCAAAATGACGTCATACGCTTGAAAAGTGCCAAAATATCGATTTTCGAAAATTGCGATAAAAATACATTCTATGTCAAAATAATTGAGGTTTCTATCATTTACTCCATCAATATAATAAGATATTACTCCAAAGATTTGTTTTAAGCGTTATTTTCAGCTCTTGGCATGTTTTCCACCTTAGACATGTCAAATTTAGCCTACCGCTTTATGGCAATGACGTCATCACGCTTAGCAGGTGGCACCTCCCAAAATTTTGTTCGTATACTCCTGAATAAATTCTAAGAAAAGCTATCAAGTTTCATCATTCTCACTACCGTCGTTATAAGACATTGAAAGATATTGAAAAATAAGATATTGAAAACATCTAAGATATTGATAATTTGTAAGATATTGAAAAAATTTTGGTAAGGGGGACCATTATGACACCAACCCCCTTCCCTCTCCCCGGTGTGGATAGGATTAAAAACATGGATTTTGACAAATGTTCTGACCCGCATGTCCTTGACAGGCAGCTACTATCTCAAGATAATTGTATAAACCTACAACAATCAAATTTGGTTAAAACGCTGCTCATGTCATTATACGTAAAGGTTCCCTGGTGTAGCTTTTTGTCTCTTACGGTTGATTGCTGTACAAAATCTTTGCCGAGTAGTTGGCATGGAAACCACCCCACCCCACTCCCTTTCCACATCCCTTGGAAGAATAGAGTTAAAAGGGATATCTGGGTTAGGACTAATCACAAAAATGTGTTTTGAATTGCTGCATGGACTCAAGTTGAAACGTTTTCAGGGTGTTATGGCAGGGTACTTATTGAATTCGGTTGACGGAGTGAAGGTCTTCTCGAATTATAGATTCGTGCTCTGCTCATCGCTTCATTATCACTCAGTGCTAAGTTTTACTGAGCCCCTACCCGTCTTAGCCTTTAGGGATTTCGCGCTTACCAGTAGCAGCCGATGGGATTCGAACCCTCGACCTTGTATGCGCAAGGCGACCGCGCTTCCACTGAGCCATTCCCTATTAGTCCAGGGTACTTATTGTTTACATTGTAAGTGCCAATGATATTGGTGCATAGTGATTGTCCATTGAGAATCTGTCTTGTTCAAAAATTTGAAACTGTTTGACAACCATTGGCTAAGTATCTTTTCTGTGACTTTTGTGAGAACACTTTGCTAAGGAACACCTCTTCCGATGACCCAAACTTTGTAGCGAACCAACAAATTAAACCACAAATATTTTCATAATCAGCTGTATTCCACAATCAATACAGCATGGTGACTCACAATGAATAAAATGTACATAAAGTGTGTTGCTACCATAGTACGACTAATACAACTTCAATTATTGAAAATGCTATGCTGCAAAACACAAAGCAAAACGTGCACTTTTGACGCCGAAAAACAAACACTTATGCCAAACAAATTGGGCATATACGTTTAATTACTTGCACTATTTCAAATCGGGTGCTTCCATGTAGCAACAACAAAATCACTCTTTAAAAGTCCAGAACTTTACGTAGTAAATGAGGTAGTGACTTTTCAATTAGCTTCAAATTGTGCGAGAACACGCTTAAAATGGTACAAAACAGCACAATAGGTTTCAGTTGGAAACTGGAAACGAATTTGAACTAATCCGTCACAGTGTAAGGAGATTGAAATACAAAATGTCAACACCGCCGATTCAACTGATGGTAGAAAGCATTCTAGAAGTAACGAAGCTACAAATAAGACAACGTGTTCTGTTGAGACGTATATGACATCCTTCACCTAATGTCCTAGTTGTTATCGCGTAAAAGAACTTGCGATCAACCACACAAAATTTCAGGGTGCTATTAATAGCCGATCAGCTCAAGATACAAAAGTTTCGCTTCAGAAAATATACATTATTGCCTTAAATAAGATGATTAAAAACACAGTGCCTTCACTACTAAATATATATATAAAAAAAGTTGATAACAATTTGCGACAGAAATGAAGACATTTAATTATCCAGCTTGTCATGACTCTTAAAAAGGCTGTTTTAGAAAACACTATGGAGGATACAGTACGATAGATCTACAGCTTTCGATACAATAGCTAAATCCTTATTCAACACCGTGATAATCATAGTAGCTAGTACGGATAAAGCAGTAAGATACAACTTGATTCAGGACAAAAGACTTTTGCAATTAACATGCAACAACCAAACAATCTCTACCAGTCATAAACTTCAACAGAATAGGTTTTTATGCTGATCTGAAGAAATTGTTCATGAAAGATATTTCAGCTGATTTAGACAGTCCAGATCAGCAGCAGAGGAACGTTATTGGTATTACACATTTCTTATTAGCACACAGTTATTTTATCAGTTCTGAAAGGCGACGCATGATCGCAATGAGTTTAAGAAATTAATACGCCCAAGATATTGCATAGCATAATTGACGGTATTGCCCAGTGTGTGTTAGCGAATATCTATTTTACAAAGTTTGAGGAGCAATTAAAGAGATTTGTACCCTCAAGAAAAATGCTTTGCAAATTTAACGGCATTACGCAGTCTGGACCAGCGCGTTCCTATAGGTTGGAACGTACGCATGATTGCAAGTGCAGTTAACGAGCTTTACGCACTCAACTTCAATATAGTGCAGGTGCAATAGTATTATAGACACCGTATCAGACGACATCTATTTCGTCACCTCCGTGACACAAGCATGATCGTGAGAGCAGTTGAAGAATATTGTATACACTCCAGATCAATGTAAAACAAGTCACACAGTATCACACAGTGACGATCGGAAATTACTCAGCTTGTCGGTTTCTGATACACTCGGTGTCAGAACATACTTATTTTGTCAGTTCCGTAGCGCAACCATTATTTCAAATGCATTTTAGAGAGTTAAGCACAGTTAACATGAATTTCAGAGCAATTTGACAGTATTACAAAGCTCGGACAAGCCCATATTCATGATTGCAAACACAATTTCAGAGTTTTAAAGGCTAGCCATAAATGTACAACCAGTTTAACAGTATTAGACGGTCCGGACAGGCATATACTTTTTGCTGCCAGTTTCGCATGATACAGAACACAATTTAAGATTTTTACACACTAGCCGTATATAAATACACAACCGGTTTGACAGTGCTATGCAGTCCGGACAAGCACACACTTTTGCTACCAGTTCCGCCAAGCACGCATGATAGCAAACACAATTTAGGAGTTTTACACACCAGCCGTTTATAAATGCACAACCAGTTTAACAAATGATTACAAACACATTTTAACAGCTTTACACACTAGCTATAAATGCACAACATGTTTATTAACAGTACCATACTATCCGGACCATGTTGTTCGGGTTTTGATTTATCAATGCTTTACACACTAGCGATAAATGCACAACACGTTTATTAAACGGTACCATACTGTCCGGACCATGTTGTTCGGGTTTTGGTTTATCAATGCTTTACACACTAGCTATAAATGCACAACATGTTTATTAAACGGTACCATACTGTCCGGACCATGTTGTTCGGGTTTTGGTTTATCAATGCGTGCAAGATCATAAGCACAATTTATGAATTTTACGTCCTTGTTTAATAGTATTAACCAGACCGGACCAGCACATCGTTAATTTACTAGTTTCACAAAGAAAAATTTAAATCTTGATTTAACACAGTCACTGCAAATTAGGACTTTCGAAGCAATTTAATGGTATTCCAAAGTCCACATGAACACATATTTACTTTGCTGTTTTTTCTACGCAAGCATGATCGAAAACACAATTTCTGAGTTTGACAAAAGATGAATGAATCGTAGGTTTAACTGTTAAGACAGGCCTGATGTTCTACAAAGCACACACGATCGCAAACACATTATGAGAGCCAGTTTTAAGTGCACAATATAAACGTCTTGCAACTATATAAGTATTATACAATCTCGATCATGATTACTTTTTCAGTTCTGCAAATCACAAACGATCGCAAACACATTATGAGGGTGCGTTTTAAGCGCTCATGATAAACGCATATGAGCTACTAGTATTACACAGTCTCGATGAACACACAATTTTCCATCAGTTCGGCAAGGCACATACGATCACATGTTTGCAAACGAACTATGAGAGTCAGTTTCTAGCGCACAAGATAAACGTCTCGCAAGTTTATCAGTGTTACACAGTCTCTATGAGCAGACAATTGCTTCTTCAATTCTGCAAAGCACAAACGATGGCAAACACAATGAGAGTGAGTTTTAAGCGCTTATGGTAAACGCATGTCAACTCCTAGTATTACACAGACTCGATGAGAACGCAATTACTTGATCAGTTCTGCAAGGCACAAACGATCGAAAGCACATTATGAGGATGAGTTTTAAGCGCTCACGATAAACGCATATCAACTCCTAGTATTACACAGATCTGACACATATAGTTACTTGATCAGTTCTGCAAAGCACAAACGATGGCAAACATCATGAGAGTGAGTTTAAGGGCACGCGATAAACGCATGTCAACTCCCAGAATTCACAGGTCTGATGAACACACAGTGACTTGATAAGTTCTGTAAAGCACAAACGATCGCAAACACATTATGAGGGTGAATTTTAAGCGCTCACGGTAAACGCATGTCAATTCCTAGTATTACACAGAAATGATGAGAACGCAATTTCTTCTTCAGTTCTGCAATGCACAAATTATCGGATACGCAAAATGTGAGTGAGTTTTAAGCACTCATGATAAACACATATCAACTCCTAGTAAGTAAAGTACTAACGATCGCTAGCATACTATGAGAGTGAACGCTAACCAACTCATATTATTGCACAGTCCCAATGAACGCATTGTTATTGTTCTGCAAAGGATGAATGATCGCAAACCCGCTATGAGGATGAGTTTTAAAAGCTTACGAATAAACTGCTAGCTGTTAAACACTTCCTATTAGGGCATCGGATCCGCAAGGAAAAAATGATGGTAAAGCCATTTTAAGAGTATAACAAGCATTTTACCAATTTTGCAATGGTATTTTCATAGACCGTTATTAGAGAATGAGCGACGTCATCCCTTTGCATTGCGAGATAAATTCTGTCAGCTGTACACAAGCAAAGGCACGAAACACAAATTGTGGTTCTGTTGATGTTAGCACTACTATGTACTTCTGTCCTCATTCCTCATCAAGAAGTCATGCATTCATGGATCACAAATTTAATCTGTGTAGAATTCACAGCTTTTTTACGTTACGCAGGAGTGGAGTGAGTATGTGCTCCTATTTATAGCAGGTGGGAAAGCAATGAAAGTTGTAGGAAGTTTTGAACACTAAAATTAAAAAAAAAATGTAAAATTGTTTTCAAATAATACGGGTGTTGTGTTAAAGTGACTCAGTTATTTGAGCAATTGCAGCCTGATAAAGATCGCATGTCTGCGTTTAGTTTTAGAACATGAATTCTACTCTTCACTTAGCGCTGACATATACGTGTAAGCAATAAAATTGAAATCGCTTGCAGCCACGTGCAACTTTACCAATTTCTCCCAATTTTGTCAATTACACGTCAAAGCGACATGCAAACATCTGTACACCATGGAATTGTGCTAGTCCAATAATCTATAGCTTAGCATATCCATGAAATTGATTAGATTGAGGTTAGATTACATCTGTTTGTATCAAATATGTATGCAACATCATTTGCAGGCTGCGTCATTGCCCTTCCGTCACTATTTGTTTCTTTTCATTTTCGGACTTTTTCACCGTTTTTTAGAGAAATGTCAAAATTTGATTGGTCTGAAATAAAATTGCCTAAACACGGCTATTAGGTAGTTATTTTAGGATACATATGATATGAGAGTGAAACATCCCGTTTTCAGCGGTTTTCTTTCAATTTTCCATAGACTGTTTCGCAAGTAGTTATCATGTGATGCATTGTGGGATGGCCCCAAGGCAAATCTCAGTAAAATAGTAAAAGAGCTACAGAGCAAACAAAATTGACCACTGACAGCAAAATTGCTAATTAGATCATTTGCTTTCCTTACTGTAACATTGGTTTCAATGTGCCCCCCCCCCCCCCATCCATTCCACAATGCAGTGCTTGATGACGATTTGCAAAAAAGGTCTAGTTTTCTGGACAACAAGACCAAGCTCAAATTATTCCAAATGTTAAACATTTTCTCAATGCCACCCGATTTATTCTTCCAAGAAAGATGGGAAAAGCCATGAAGGAATACGGTAAATCATTTCGGAGATGTAAAGTAAGTTTATAGCCACTAGTTTTTTAAAGTCACACAAAAGTTAGCCCTGGGTTGTTCATTTATATTTTGAACATAATTGCCCTTCTCCTACCGCCACCCCTATACTATCGTTCATTAACCAAAAACATCTACGGTATATGACCAAGAAGCAGCAATAACATTGCATAATGAAAACTACAGTTCACACTCTAAGTTGGTTAACACTATTCAAAACCTTATAAAGAACTTTCTGAAAGGCAAACTCTTAATTAGTAGAAACTCCAATTTGAAGAGAAATTTTTACATGAAACAGTCAAAATTTTGTATTTTTTCTCCCTGATGATCGGACAATTAAATAGATTGGGAACAGGCACTAAGAATCAGACACGTGCGACATTTTTTTAAGGTATGTATTACTAATTTCAATCACCTGTTGCATTATCGAGCTTATTTTTTGCCCAATTTACAAATTTGCCTTGGCAAATTTTTTCTTTAATGCAGAAAGTAAATGCATTGCAGTTTAATTATCTTTCCTTTCCCTTGCTTCATTAAGACCTAACAACCAAGTTTTAACTTGAATTTTACCTTCAACACGTCTTGCTAGGGTCTAATATCCAAATTAGGGCTCATATTACGAAATTTTTCTAAAAGGTGCACACTTTTTATTAGCGGGCACTGACCTCAAACCCGACGGGGTCCGCCAATTGGAGAGTTAACTATATTTTTATACACATGACTCGCTGAACTAAACAGATGGTAAAAGCTGTTTAAAACGCCAATTTTTCAACAGGTTTTGAAACTTTTTTGGTGAATCTATACATAAGATGGTAATTGAAAAAATTGTCCCAAAGTTCACCTGTCTTCTTGCAGGGACAAAAGAAAACATAAAACGTAACTGATCATTTTGAAGAATCATTGCATCTGTGCAACTGTGCTGCTAATGTGGTGGTATTCCATAGCTGCAATATTAAAAAATAATTTTTCCAGAACAGTGGTTTCGATTCGCAAAAAAGTTTCTAAGCTGAGAAAAAATCTACTTACAACAAGCGTTTGCATATCTGCCAACTCCCAAAACGAAATTGAAAGCTGACAAAAGTCTCATAACAAATCCAATTATCCCATGTCAAACGCACACTCGCAAAAACTGAACGACAGGTTAGATTTTCAAACTGTCTTGCCAGCTGCTTGATGTTCAACAATAGTTTTGAATATGCAATATCATGAATGCTCTTGACAACCAGATTTTTCTTTTCGTTTTTACGTTATTCATTTGTTGTTTTTTATGTCATTTTTTCTACTGTGTTGAAGAAAAAGAACAATTTTCATCAGGAGACACATAAACAACAAAACACATCCACCGAACCTTAAGCAGATGCTAATCACAAATGGAAAGAGCCTTGATTTTACAAGCATATGCCCATCAGTAAAGGTAGAAGCATACAGTAGTGCTAAAATCAAGTGTACAAAACATCTAAACATTTTATTTGACTGAATTACGTGCTAGCAGCGTTTTACGTAATAGTCAGGACAGAATTACCGATATTTGAGCGGTTGACCACTTTTCTGGAAATAGTACGCACATGTACAATAGTCCTCCAAGTGACCATACAAGGAACACTTTATAGTTTAAATAGCTGGGTACTTCTCACAGGTGACCATATGAGGTACACGTATGTTTTACATTGCTTCACATTTATCTTTTCAAAATTATAGATTTATTCAAGGTTAGCCTAAGCGAGAAAAAACTTTCCTTCTGTAACTTCGCCCGATGAGACAATATGATTGTAAAGACAAATAGCAAATAGATTCAAATGGATTACTTATCGATTTTCCGGAAGAATATGTCCACAAACTCTACATTGCTAAAATTGTAAAATTTTTTTCCCCGATTCATTAGATTGAAAAAAATTGCTGCCTATGATATATAAAATTTAGACTGTACCTGTCTTAGAATGTACACATATCCAGACAGAACTATGTATTTTAATTTGTCTTTCATTTTGTATCATCTGTCTTAATATTTGTTACGACAATCTGCTTGAAGAAAACTTAAAAATCATCATGATCAGTAGCACAGTAATACAAGCTAGCATAGCTCTTTTGCTGTATAAAGATATAGTGTGTGAGTATGCACGATTCCTACAATAACACAACATGAAAAGTAAGATGATAAAATTGCCAATACCTGAACAAAAAACGTAGCGTAAAGTAATACAATAGCGAAATTCATATATCAGAAGCAAAATGACTTGCAAGGTCATTATAAAGACTTATGAAAATATTTCTTATTTATCTAACACACAGACTAGCTTAATATAATAACTTTAAGTAGAAAACTTCAT
>JAOBRC010524454.1:0-11403 GCA_027575255.1 Scolionema suvaense | reverse complement strand
CACCTCCTCTACTTGCATACACATCGTTCCATGACTTCCTGAGTTGCACTCACCACACATCCACCCATCTGACAGAGGTTCTTCCTTTTGGGCTTCCAGCAGCAGCTCAGTCAGGGATGCACAACCAGTCTGCAAAGGCAAACACACAAAGGGCTCCACTTTCGAAGGCATAGTCCCACACAACTGGCACACCCTGATGTACTTTACTGACCCACCCACGTTTTCAAACATACTTTGGTTACGAAACCTATCTAACAAAAACAACGGGAAGTCATTAGCATCTTGGAAGTCTTTCTTGGCTACATCCACTCTGATCAGTACCACCTCTCCCCACAGTGCATGAGGAGATACAGTTTTCTTACGGGAAGATTTCATCAAACGCATCAATTTAAGGAATCAGTAGTAACATTATCCAGAGGGGGGCATCAAATCTGGTTTCCTGTACTTGGAACACAATCATTTGCAAGCTTTGGCAGATACAATTGAGAAAGCATGAGTTCCCAACATTACTCAAACCCGGTGGGGAAGACCGACATGGTACATCCTCGCAGTAAGTTAGTAGTTCTTCATCAACTCCTGGTACCTCCTCGCTGTAAGTTGGTAGCTCTTCATCAACTCCAGATCCCATGGTGACTGGTGATGAGCTTCTTCTGCCTTCATGGACCGCCTTCCTCTGAACAAACTCCTTCGATCCCAGGGGCGCCCCATCAGATTTCTGACTAGCAGATATCCGCCAGTGTTCTTTCTCTTGTAGCAGCCAGATCCACAAAGATGCACGCAGGGCTGCTTCTCCCCACTCCGTGCATATTCGTTTTCATTCACAAACCCCAATTCCTACAGAAGAAAGACAACTAAAAACATAGAGCCCCCAACATAACCTCGAGCTCCTACTTCAAACAGCATAGAGATGCACCTTCCATCCTTTCTCACGACAATATGAAACTAGTTCAGCATATCTCTGTAGCTTTTCTTGGTGCCTTCTCTCAAAGTTCTCTTCACAAGGGCAACTCAATTCAAGCAAAACATTTGTCTTGGAAGTATCTGAAAAGACTACAATATCTGGTCGGAGGTCCGTCTCAGCAATAGGAGTTGGAAATGTCAACCTTTTGCTTCAAATCTGCATGAAGCTTCCAATCGGTTGCTGATTGAATCACTCCTATATGAGGTTTCCTAGTTTGTCGAATCGGCTTTACGAATTTGATCCGTGGTTGAGCGGCCACTGGTGTCTTATCCCGATTACTATTGATAAATTCCTGTAACTCATGGGCAATCAGAGCAAGAACAACATCATGTCGGTACCTATATCTCCCTTGAGTTAAAGACACTGAACACCCTGAGAGAACATGAGAGAGGGCTCCTGGTCTCTCAGTGGGCAGAGGACAAATTGCAGATTCAACCAAGCCCCACTGACGCAAATTTACTTGTGACACTAGGGTATCATACGTTGCACCCAAGCAAAAGGAAAGTAGCAGGGGTGCAGTCGACAAAATGGGATGCCATCACAAATCCCTCTTCAGATACTTCTGCCAAGCTGTCTACTTGCCCTGGATACTTTGTTGAATTGCTTTTGCTTAAGGGAGGTCGGCACTGCTGAATGCCGACCTGAATTTCAAGGGCTGTTGATGGGTGGTCTGATGTGTACAGGGTGACTATTAATAAGAGTTAATAAGTCTAAGTAGTTATATACAGTTCTACAGTTATGCTGTTATGTAGTTTGCTATTGTTTTCTCTTGCATCATATCTCAATTTAACTGTACTTGTTATGCTTGGTGTGTTCTAAATAATTGCCCTGTGGTACACATTCTCTTCCTACACAGCAAACAAGTGGGCTTTGTAGTGATAATGTTTGGTTTGGTGGGCATCATAGTTCTTGGCAAGTCACTCAATAGTTTCGAATTTAATTTTCTTTGTCCTGAAATGGAAAAGAGTGACATAGAATTTCTAGCATGGGTCTTTGAAGATGCTTTTAGCTTGCCTGTTGTAGTGAATACATCTCGGTCTGTGAAAATAGCAACATTCTTGCTTGCTAAAGCCGATTAGAATTTTGAAACAAGGTTGCCTTAGCTAAGCTACTAGTTAGCTAGTGAGCCTATGCTGCCTACCTAGTTAGCCTATGTAGGATCTTGCTAGCCATGCGAGAGTAGTCTGATCCTTGCTACCTAGGTACGAGCTAACTCCAGCTTAGCAAGCTATGTAGTGAGTGAACTAGAATACAAACTCAGCAACCTGCAGAAGTCTTTAGCTAGCCAGTCTAGCTAGCTACTGAACTTAACCATTATATGGAATTAGGCCATAGTAACTTGAAAAGAAGTTATGCATAAATGATGAAAATTAAAGGGGGCACACGATTATTTTCGTTCCGAAAAGTAAAGTGCGGCAAGGACGTATTTTACTGTCAGAGCTAAGTGTTCACTTTCATCTTGGTCGGGGACTACGCCTCCAGAAGTATGGGGACGCCAGGAGAACAACAGCAACTGAAAGACAACAGGAGAGAGTTGCAAACTGACACTTTGCCAGTCAGTTCCATTGATCAATCGTTATCGAAGAAAAGAAGATGGGGGAAACATTCTCAACCGCTAAATACTTAAAAAGAAGACAGTCATTAAGTTCTTTGAAGTAAAAATAGATGGATTGCACATCTTTTTTCAGTATGCACTGATTATTGAAAAAATGTGAGAAATTCAGTCATCATTACGGAACTTCATCGTCTGTGTCATACTTATTTATCTCTGGAACTCTGTTGCACCCTGAAAGAAATTGCATATGAGAGAGAACGCAAGAACGTGCAGCTCTACCTAGTGTTGCAATAGACTGGCACACTTGTGTCTGCTTATCAATATTGATTGGATCAGATCACCTCTCTTGGGTGGCACTAGTTGATCAGATGTGAGATGCTGGAGAATGAGGAGGTAGTTGTGAAGGCGGATGAGGGTTTGTGGCATCTTTAGATGTGTTGCCTAGATCATCGTTGTTTTGAGCAACGTTATGCATACTTGAAGATGAATGGAAGCTGGAGCTACAGTCGGATGATGTCCTGCCAGAGTCAGATTCATCGTGAGTAGACATAATGGTTGTTGGACGTGTTGTGTTACAATCGCTAGCTGTTTCCGTAGCTTTTCTGCCAGATATGAGTCTGCAGGGATGAACACGTCCGTACATACTTCCATACTTTACAAGGACTTGTTAGTTATCTTGTCCCAAAACTGAAATGCGCAGATTCGCCACACTGATAGCGTTTATTGCTGTACGAATGTTATGGTGTGAGGCACGCCGAATGCGTTTAGAATTTTCACTCTGTATGAAGGCTTCTCTTGCCTTGTGAAGAGCTTGAAGATTGTCAGCTAAGATTTTTGAAGTTGGGTGATGGTCTAAGGCAGGTGGTTTATCTGGGCGGTTGGAAGTTCTGGGTTTTGAACAAGAGCAAGTTGGAATGGAGAGAAACCATGAACATTGTGGAGAGAATTTTTGGCATTGACACACCATGCAACAGCAAGCTCAATGCTGCAGCCAGTCTCCTTGATTGTTTTGTGTAGCATTTCAGATAAGACCATATTGTGACGCTCTACAAGGCCATTGGACCATGGAGACTCGAAGTCATGGTTGACAAACTCCCCATCATTGTCAGTCATAAATTTCTCTGCTGTTCGATAGATGGATATCCAATGTTGGAAGATTGCTTTGATAATTGTCGATGGTTGCTTTGATGGAAGCAAGCATGATGCAGAAAGGCATGTAGCGTGGTTGACGAGATGGAGCAGAATTTTGCCGTTGAAGAATTTGAGATCCATAGCTACACATTCTTGGAAGCGGGAAGCGATAGGTAGGCCAACGATGGGTCTAGGTGGTGGCTGTTTATAGAGTTGGCAGGTCTCACAGGCGTGGCTAACTTTATGAATCTGTTCTTTTAATTCTGTGTCTTCAGACCTGGGAGAACCAGCTGAGTTCAGGAATTTTTTAATTCTCTCTGGACAAGGGTGTGCAAACTAGGAGTGTAAATTTTGGGCTAATTTAGTCCTTGACTGCTCTTGTTGCACGGTGAGGGTGATTTGTGTTTTGTTTTCTTTCATGAAGTCATTGATGAGCGATCGAGGCATGGTAAGAGGGATAGCCAGATGTCTACTTTTCTTAGAAAGCAGATTTATTTCCTGTCCAAGTGCAGTAACCGTATCATTCTCGAAGTTTAGTTTCATATTGACGTATGTCTGGGCGGACGGTGTCGTGAGGACTTGGCTGGTGTCTTGCAGGAGGCAGGGAATGCTTACTCAAGGGCCCGGCACCAGATCCCAACCATCAGTTGAATATATCATCCTTCCTGGTGGTTCCAAGTTCTCATTAAAGTCAGTGCCTCTCAGATTTCTATGGATGCGGCGTCCATCCCGTATATGGGGAGCCTTAATGGCTCGGAGCTGGGCTCCAAGATACAACCACCATCACCATTGATAAGTATATCAGTTGATAAGTATATAGTAGGTCATCGGAGCTTCGGTGGAAGTCATAACACTGATTTTAAAGCGCTGAGTGTTGAGTATGTTGAATGATGTCCGCAGATAAAGAGTTGTGCCCAGCTGTTGGTATGTTTTTGGAATCGTCAAAGATTTTATTAAGCTGGACTTTCATTACAGAATACTGAAGTGTTGCGGTTGCCTTAGCAAGCTGCTCATGCTGAGGAGATAGGTTGGCACATTTTAGCAGTCTGTATGCAAGAAGATCATCAGACATCGATGTTCCCAGTGACTTAAGTTTGTTGTAACGTTTGTCAAATTCATTGAGAAAGTCATGTGTTGATGCTGAAGCAGGAAGTTGATATACATAATGTTTCGTCCTTCAAATAGAGTTTATCAAGTCTGCATATTATTTTATCAATATCATCATCAGATGTTACATCTTCTTTCAGTTGAAGAACAGCATCTTGAGCTTCTCCTTGTAGTGACAAGGTTAATTCAGGACCCTGACGATTCTTGGGTAGATCAGTATACAGCCGCCATATACGTAGAAGTTTCTTCCAATCTTCATACGACTTGGAGTCAGATAGTGAAAGTGGAGCTTTATTGGCATTGCCGGAGGATGTTTTTGAACATTTTGGTGCAATGCCTTGTTTGCCCCAACTTCGCTTGTCAAATTCGTAGAGTGAAGTTTCTGTCTTGATTGACTTTGTGGCAGAGGTTTGTGGATCTTGTTCCATTCAATGCTACCACTGAAGATTGTGAACAAAGTATAAAGAGAGAAGGCCACTTAGAGTTGATTGGAGGATTTTGACCAATGTATCCAGTGATCCAACTTGATATCTGGTGCGTATCCAAGGGATATGATTGCTGTGATCCAAGGGATATTATTGTTATGATCTGATGCACAATAGCCAACTTAAGCTCCAACCTTCACTTGACTGATAGCTAGCTATGATCGCAGAGATCTATTAACAATAAGTGATGTCATAGCATAATGTGAATCAAGTAGAGAAGGGTGCATAAATTATCCAAACTGAATCTTTTTACCTGAAATAAAAACCAAACTTAATAATTTTTCATATTCTACTGATGAGTTGAGTATCATTTTTGACCGTTGTATTGCTTTAAGTTGAACGACTGTCGTCACATTTTCTTCTCGTTCCAGGAGAATGGCTAATCTTGAGAACAATGTGTTAGGATCAACATGAACATTTTCATGCCTTTCTGAAGATTTTCACCTGACGAATAATTTTGCCTAACTTTGTGAAGGTTTCGTATGGCTATGTTAAAATTTTGTTGAGGTGGCGAAAATTTTGTCTGCCAAATTTGCTATAAAGTTTCACCCAATAACATTGTTGGTTGATCAGGGGGCACAGAAAAGTTCTTTTCTATGTGGCAAAACTGCTCATGTGCGCCTCAATTATGAACTAATACACTTTAGTGTAACGAGCAATATTAGTACATGTGAGATTGCTACGAAGACTGGGCAGGTCGATAGTAGCTACAAATGTAGTGATCTTAGGAGAAAAGTTACATTTACCACCATGAACATTAAAAAAAGTTCCCCCAGGCGTATTAAAGAAGAGTTAATTCTTGTAGAGCATAAAACTTTCTAACGGTATCAAATATGGCTAGGTAACTTTTTTCTCGGTACTACACAAATGCAACATAACTTAACAACTGGCTATTTCTCAGGGCAGCTCCCTTGCTGATTAAATGATCTCATCATCCTTATTTGATATGAAATATATTTTTTAGATACTGTACATTGCAGTGAATATTATTGTGTTGTCATTGAATTGTTATCATGTGCATGCATCTATTTCTTTTTTCTATTCTTGGTGATTTTACTTCTATTCTGGCAAAATAAATATAATTATACTTTATCGGCATCCCTACAAATATGACTTATATGTGCCATACTTGTTGAGCTGTTGACTGGAGTGTATTGTTCCATAAGTCAATGATGGTGTATTTCCTGAGGTACTTAAAATTGCCAAAATCGCCCCTGTGCACCAATTTTACTCAACACAAACAACACCAAGATAACTACCTAAAGCTTTTAAGTTATCAAGTTGTAGTAAGCTATTAGTTGATCAAGTTGTAGTAGGTCTAATCAGAGAACAGCACATAGCTATTTACGCAAAGGAAATAACCAAATCATCGTGCACTCCGCCCACACCATTTTGGCTTTGAAGAAAATAGCTATGCAGAGCATGCTATCATAGATCTACCTGTGCCTACTGAATCATTTATAAAACAAGTGCAATCATGGTCCGTATTTCATGACTTGGTTCATTTTTAATGTTCATCATCCGTGCCTGTGGCTGATCAGTAAGAAACTAACAACCACTTTCGCTCTGCAACTACACAAATACTGTCTTTAGCCCTGCATGGAGTGAGCTTTTTCAAGAAGTAGATACAGAGTATGGCCGGGGGAGGGGCTGATTGTGCCCCCTCATTAATTAGCCACCCACAACAGGTGCTGGTATGAAACTTTCCGCATATAAACTAGATTATACTGACAACAAGATGGCATATAAAGTTTTCCCTCAAACTCATTTGTCTTGTCCTATTGTGCTTAGGATTTCATTGCACTCAAACCCATATTTGCAAAATCCATAGATAGCGCTGTAAGAGTTTGATCAGGATTTACTCCTATTACTAGGCTTCCACAAGTACTGTGTGCGGCGTACGTACGTACATTCTCCTTTAGTCCATGTACAAGGTAAACTGGCTGACTGTACGTCTTCGCGTACGGCCGGAATTATTGTTCAATTTGCAGTTTTCAACAAACACTCTGTCATCCCCTGCACCTTCTTAACAATCTTGATCTGAAATGCTCTCATAAACTGTTCAAATGACTATTTTGGATCAAGCATCCTTGGTCTTTCCTCCGTCTAACCCATCTTCAAAACAATCTCAGTAATGGAATAGTGCTATAATAATAGTGAGTCACGTTCGCGGTACACGAAACAATGTGTCCCTGAATAGGTACTTGATGAATGAAAAACTGTTATGAGGTTCTGTACACTGCATACACTTTCTTAGGGTCAGATGTATTTTATTGCATGAAAATTTCTCAACATGAACATTTGGCGGTCATTTTAATTTTGCGGGTCAGGCAAAATTGCGAATTTAGTGGCATTTTAATTTCGCGGTTCAAGCAAAAATACGAACTTTGCCGCCTTTCAATTTCGCCGTCTGAATAAAAAATGAAAACGGAAATAGGTTGTCTGTTCTACAATGATGTATTTTCACTGGTTTTTGACTAAATATAAACAAAGAAAATGTTTTACGGTTTAAAACCCGGAGTTTTGATGCATTTAAATTCGTTATTCCCCAAATCCAACTTTTCGCAGCATTTTAATTTTGTGTTCTTTTTAACTCGACCGCGAAAGCGCGAAATTTTCATGCCGCGAAATTTTCATGCAATAAAGTACGCATCAAGGTACAACATTTATTCTGGATTTATGGAAGCCTGAATTACATTGGATATCTCAAAAACTGTGATAGATATTGACATGGGGTGTGTTTAATATGAACCGTAGATAAGTTTGGGGAAAAGCCAGCAAAAACAGTGCTCTACGGGCCCCTGGAAAAATTTGTGGGTGGCAAAAACCACCCAGGGGGCACAACATGCCCCCATGCTCTGTAGGGTTAGTACTTCTTACAATGAACTGCACTGGCATTTCGTGATTTATTCCTTTTTGAGCTTCCGCTTTGAATGGGGCATGTAGATTTCACGTAGCCTGGTCACAGAATGCCGCTTGTAAATTAGTCGCATTTTTTGCGCGTGCTTTGAGGTGCTTTAGTTAGGCGTAGGATGGTCCGAAAAATTTCGTTCTTCTTTTGCAGTAATCTAGCATTGATTTTTTACAACAGAATTAGATTTCATATCAGCTGCATTTTTAGCACATGAGATCTGTGAATTTTAAAACAATGGGGTAGAGATCCTGATTTTGTCCTTTTTATTTGGACAGAGTCCCTTTCCTCTATCACCAACAGGCGTCGCTCTCTGTCTTGGACCGATGATTTCTGCTCCAAGTATTGTTACGTAAAGACCACTATGAATCAATTTGACCATACTTCTCACCCAAACGTTTACAGCTCCCTCATTCCAAGGGCTAAATATGCAAATGAGTCTGATGCATGATATAAATTAATTTCTACGGATTGATGTAGGCTTTTAGATTGCCTAGATAATCAGTTGCTTCATGACTTTAGTAGCTTAGACAGTCATAAATGCAACTTGAAGCGAAAACGCTGAATATTCAGGAAAATCATTGAATACTCCGTTTCTTTTGCGACCTATCATTGATGTTTAGAAAGTCTTTTCGTTGTCTAGTTACTGAGAAAAGCCATCAACCTTAGAAAAATTGTATATGACGTCACTAATGAGCAAATTGAGAATTTGAGGAACAGTGAAAAATATCAAACTTTGTTGTAACATTGAAGAAGAAACACTTGTATGCAAATAAAACCCGTATTAGCCCCTTAAGTGTATCTGACGTATTGCTACGTCTACGCTAAACTAGCCTATTTTGTTCCCGAAGTAATGCAAACGCACTTACCTTCCTTCTGAGCCCTGTAGCTGACGAAATATTATGGCAGAGTCTTGCCGGATGCCGTAAAAATAGTCTAGGCAAGTCTCTCGTACATTTTAGCCCGTCCTATAAGTGCTTGAGCGCCTGTGAGATGTGTTGAAGTAGCAGAAATATGTCGAGACAAACATGGCCGCCCACAGAAAGATCTCTGCTGGTGAAGCTGTTAATTAAGAGTGGCTCCTGGAGTAAAATCGACAAATTTTTGCAGTATTCTGACACTAATCTCTCATCGATGAGTGAAGATGCTGTGCAATTAGAAACAGATGAGAAAGCAGTGATAGATGAAGACATCTGCAGTCCTCTGCCAGTGCAACCAACAGTAAATCACGATTAAACTGTTAGTGGTGAAGGTTCTTCAAGCAATGACACTCCTCCTAGCTCAGGTAGCAAATTTAATACATTTAATTGAATAAGAAGGTACTTTATGGCCTAAGTTTGTGCTTTTTTCAAGCTTACGTCAATATTGCTTGCTGTAAGTGGCCCTAAATGTGAGTAATGAAATATGGGTAAATTCACTAAAAAAATGAACGCTTCTTTGTATACAGCGGTCGCGCAAAAGGTATCACTTAAGGGGTTAATGTTTTTTCAAGGTCTACCACATAGAGGAATATTGTTTTAGAGCAGTATATTTCTTTCACTGCCCCTGGTCATGTTTTGAATACAAGATCAGTTACCCGTTGGCAAGTCCTTTGCCACTGATATTTCATCAGGTGCCATCATGGGTGCTAGTGAGTTTGATCACTTTTGTGCTTTTGATTGTTGCCACAGAATTGATATGGAAAAGGAGCAAAGATAAAAGAAAATTATGGAAGAGGAACAACAGAATGAAAAGCGAAAGAAAAGGAGGAGAATGCGGTTAAGTTATATCGGTGGCCGTCGACCATCCTTGCTGCCACCTCCAAAAAAGTACTATCGAAGTGAGGATAGCTATTATTTTGATAATTTACTTATTGTAATGCATGTACTTGATTGGTTGATCGTCAATGACTAATTTGATTCCTGCCTATGAAATCAACTTTGAGTTATGATATGATGTGTGAGTATGGCACTCTAAAAATTTGTAGGAATGTGCATTTTTCTCTTCTGGATAATGCAGTTATGGTGAAACACTGTCCCTACAGTAATGCATGAAGATTGAAAAAGAGCATAGCTGAAGTCAATGATTAGCAAATGGTAGTGAAAGAATTTTCATTTTGGGGTAAATATTTATGATGGAGCAAGTGTTTCGATTGCTCCTTATACAGGAGCGTTGTTTCAATAGCAATACGATGGTTTTGTGTGCCAAGTGTTCCATTTTATGTTAGCTGGACGTGTTATATAACATGCACATTGAATATATTAAACAATCCTGTTTTGGTTTCTATTTTTATTTTATTCTGTTTTGTGATAGATGGTTCTAAAGATGAAGATGCACCACCGCTGTCCAAGGATCAGGAAAGCACAAAGCTAGCTGATGATACTGAGGAAAATACGAAGGAAGAAGATGGTGCAAGGGGGAGTTCGAATGAAAGCCCTGATGCTGCAGAAATTGTGAATGCAACTGAGAATACAAGAGGAAATTCAAAGGAAAGTGGCGATTCAGCGAAAAGGTTGGAGAACACTGCATCTGCTGGAAATTTGAAGGAAAGCAATGATGTAGAGGAAAATTTGAAGGAAACGGACGTTTTAAGAGAAGATATTAACTGCCCTGATTACGAAGAAAAATTAATAAAAGAGACCGAAGAAGCAGATGAACAAACAGCTAAAGAAAGGTTAGATTTTCATGATGCTTTGATTATTTGACCAGAGTCTGTTTGTTTTGGTTGTTGCTTATAATGTGTTTGCTTCACTATCTTCTGAAGGAAAGAAATTTTCAAGGATTTTGCAGTTTTCGGGCAAATTTGCGAAATCAAATTCCTTTTCTTATTTTCGAAAATATATAATGGCGAAAGTTATTCAGTTGTCACAGAGTCTGCTCACTTCGGCTGGGGATCTCTGTTTTGGAAGTTAGCTAACGTGGTTAGTTATTTGTAGTTTGCATCGAGGATTTCTGTAGCAAAGTCATAATGAGAATCAGTTCATGTGGTGAATATGCTAATAGTGCTATGCATTAAGCATTGATGATTATGTTCGATTTAATTGTGGCATTGATGCTCTCATTATGCCATAGTTACCATTGCAAAATGCTTCAAAAGTGAACAGACCAAGCAAGTCAGTGAAGCGCCCTGCACTTGGTTTGTGGGGCAGGCTAGAAAATGGATACCCCTGAACATTTCTTGTGCAGATGCATTTGACTTTTAACCCTTAGACTCCGCAATGTCTGAAAAAATGACCTGGCAATTTTTGCCATTTTTGCTAAGTTTAAAGGGCCA
>JAOBRC010524343.1:0-11404 GCA_027575255.1 Scolionema suvaense | reverse complement strand
AGATTAATCACATTGGAAAAGTTTTCCGACCGTTACGTTGAAATTAGCTTGTTGAGAAGAGGAAATTTCCCGACCGTTGCCTTCCTACTGACAGTTATTTATTGCTTGACATTCCGTGAGAACATATTTGCATGTGAAGGAGGTCACAGTAACGTCATGGGAGAGAAACGTTTTTCATGAAGCCTTGGTGCGTTCAAATATTGTCCTCTTTCCAAAAATCGTATTTGTAAAATTAAATCAGAATCTTAACCGATTTACTCGTTTTTTGTAAGAAATTAGACACCCATGTTAGTAGATTCTGCTAGGAGCACTTTCCCATTGGATCTTTTAACTGTGAAAAGATCATGATGAAAATAACAAATAAAATAAAAAATATGCTGCAAGATTGATTCCTCTGTGACTAACGCGTATATGTATTAAGGTGTCAATATGATTGACTCTGTTGGGACAAACAAACAGTAACATACCTTGTTTGCGAAATTTCTTATTTTTTTCTTGATTTTTTTGTTTACTCTTTAATTTTTCTGAAATTTTGTGGGGCTGAACTAGTAGGTTTCTCAAAAATTGGTTCTTTAGTTTAAAAAGCGTAGATTATTTTCGATGACTCACAGATCGGTTGTATGACTTTCCATATATTCTATATATTCTTGATTTCCGGAAGATTATCTACGTCAGACGAATGAAGAGCTGTTTTAGGAATAAAGGGTCTAGTCTATTTTTCGTAAGCCCAAGTTTGATTTAGGTTATCGATAATTCCCAACCTTATATATTTAACAAACGAAACAAACCAACAAGTAATAACGCTTCGTCGTTTCCCAAGACTGAGAAATCAATTGAAGAAAATGAAGTAAAAAATATTACCCGAAAATTAAAACTTGTTCAAAAATAAGTGACAAACATTTTTGGCTCACCTTTTCATTCTTCTATTCAGCTGGCAGGTCAATTTCACGTAGAAATTTTTCACAAATACCATTGCCGATTGCAACCCTGAAAGAAATGTTTCCCCTTGATCCTTGCTCAATATTTAAGTAGTTCATGTCTTCCTTGTTCCTTATTGGTTCCTTATCTTGCACAGAAAAGTGAGTACAGTATGTAAAAAAAAATAATCAAGATTAAATTTTTTATGCTGCCAAAATCGAGATTTCAAAGTTTGCAAGTTTCTGCTAAAATCAAGATTTCAAAGTTTGCAAGTTACTGCCAAAATCGAGATTTCAAAGTTTGCAAGTTGCATTTTTCCTGCAAAATTAGAAATTGGCGAATATTTTATGTCCAATAACTCGTGTATTTGACGTCGAAAGATAATTCACCAGGATAACGACTTCTTTTTACGGAGCATATAAAATGAGCTTAACTGCAGAACATTGCATTTTTGCAGTTCTTGAGTTCGTGTCTTTTGATAAGATCAGTGCAGAAACTAGCAAAACATTATCTGTATGCCATCGACGTGTTGTGCACCGAAGTCACCATCTTTACACAAAAAGTAGTACTGGCTATCAAGCGGATCTCCGTGTTACTGAAGTGGAGTTCTCCAGAAAATTTCACCTGCGCAAAACTGCCTTCGACAATGATCATCATATGATGAAGATCGCTGAATTTCGAAAAAAACGACAACTGTCCCTAAAACTATGTTAAATATCCTAAAAAGTCGCAAAATTTCTGTGCAAAAAAGGAGCAAAAAAACCCTCCACTCAAAGAATCAATAGGACTAAGAACAAATGCAGATAAAAGAGAGATTAAGAACAACGATGGGGTTGGTTTAGGGTTGGAGTTAGGGTTAGGGTTGGGCTTAGGGTTGGGCTTAGGGTTGGGCTTAGGGTTGGGGATAGGGTTGGGGTTAGGATAGGGTTGGAGTTGCCCCCGCAAATTGGGACGTTAATTGGAAAGACAACTGAGAAATGATTTGAAAAGAATATTAATAATGATGAACAATGCAATTTGGATGAGAGATCTCTGCCAAAATGGTACTCCCTTTTCAAGTAGCTAATCATACGACTATCGAAGCTATGTCTTAAATACACATTTGGTATTATGTCTATGTGTCCGGGAATCAAAGATAAAATAGCAGTAGAAACATTTGACGCAAATTTGTAAAACATGCTTACCTCTTTGGCATAGGAGTTGGCATAGATAGCGCCGGAGAGGAGCTTTGGACACTTTTTCGTGAAACTATTTCTCCCTATTAATATGCAACACTCAAGTACCGTTTGAAGGGCTGGTACGCTCTATGAGAGGCTCTTAGTCCGAAGAATACGAGATTTGTGTCGTAAAATGTAATAATCTACAAAAGGTCACCACGTTTTGAGCTTTCTATTGAATTATTCTATTTTGGAACTATCTAAAAACTTATATGGTACTTTTGTAAACAGCCCCGTTCAGACTAAACGAGTGCCATTTATACTTTGTAACCCTCAGGACAGGCAGAATTCAATCTAAAGGCCATCTGCAAATAAATTAAGTTATTATTTTCGAACGATCCATCCTACTCCCAAATCAAGATAATCTTCGTATTTTTAGGACAGGATAGCTCAGCTTCTACTGGGTTTGCAAAACAAGTCCATTCTTCCTGTGCAATCAGTTTGCCCTATTAGATAGCCTTATTTTCTTTGACTCTTCCTAGTTTCTAAGGGTTGTTTACTACCATCCATGTTTACAACTTAGGTTGTTTTTGAAAATTTTTCTTTCTCGAAGGATTACTGTGATTTGCAGATTACGAATAGTCGTCGCAAAAATCGACTCCTTTTTCCAGCTATATAATTAAATCAACTTATTATCTGTGGAGTCGTGGAGTTTCAAACCCTAAAACTGTGTTGCTGCACACGATTTATTCGCTCGAGCTGCAAGCAACATTTTTCACTGGCTGCCTGCGCACCGCGTGTTGTAACTACAGAACGTGATACCAAAACATCAGAAATTTGTTGAATTTTAAGAAGCCAACCACTCCGTAATGCGCTAAGGAGGGCCAGGTTCAAGTACCCGACGCTTGAAAGTTGTTTGATAAAAGTGGGAGGTACTCAGTAGTGTCATCCAATGTCTACTCCAATTCTTATGACGTGGTTTTTAATTGTGGAAGCAGCCATACCGAATGTTTTCTTTCAGAATATCAGGATTGGTAGTCCCTGCCTCACGTGTATATTTTGCCTTCTGCATTTAAGATCTATAGGACGTGAAAAAATGAATTGATACAACATTGTCCTTGTAATTTGAAACGATAAACATTTGGTATATGTGTATGCTTGCATAAAATATCATAGTACTCTTTTTCCAGATGCTCTCACGCATGTTGTGTTACCTGACAGAGAACTGACCTTAGTTTGGAAGAAAACTCACCATCTTTAACTAAACATGAAAACTTTTGTTGCCGAAAACATGAACCCGACAGCAGGTACTGAAAATTCTTCTTTGCGGTCAATTTTCATAAAGCCAAAGCATTCCAATAGAGGTATATTCCTGATAAACCTTGAAATTCCATTGGCCCATTCAATGATACGAAAAACATATGGTCGTATGAGGATGGTAAGTACGGTTGGAAAACATGAATTATGACACAATATATTCATTATAGTTTATAATCCATTCAAGGGTTTTCAATACGGAATTTAAGCCCCAAAGAAATGTCTGTGTATGCCATCAATGTTTAAGTTTTAATCTAGTCAATGTTGTGCTTTTCGTAAAAAGTTGTAAGACCAAATGCGCAAATCGTCATTTTCGTATTTGCCCCGAACGTTTAAGAGTGTCACGGACATGATGCAAGCAGAGAAAATTTGCCTCGTAATTGATATTAATTGATGAACCAGCCATCACTAGGTAGGGTTTGCCAACCGGGTGACTGTGATAACCGTTTAATTAAAAAATAACTGCTATAAATAGAGTTACTCCTGTCAACATCATTAGGCAAAATTTGAGTTCAGTGGCCCAATTGTGGAAAGATAAGGTTTGACTCCAGAACTTGGCCCATATGTGTGCACTCTCGAATAGTGTTACTCAATCACTCGGTGAAAAGCGTGAATATAGCATCACAATTACTGCTAACTCTTATCATAGTAGACAAAAGACCAACCAAAACTTCTAATGTACGTTTTTTTTATAAGAAACCAATCACCTGTCGTATAGCAAAAAGTTGTGAAAATATTTGAGATTTTTCTAGAAAAATTTTCATTGGGGGTCTATTAAACACGAGAAGTTTGTGAAGAACATAATCAATTAAACAATGCATCCAAGTCATAATATACGCCATCGAAAAAAACATGAATGCTATTGAGCCCCAAAATCATGAATTTTGTTAGCAATATAGATTTTCCGTAAAATTTACTTGAGAACGAGCTAACAACATTTTTAGGCTTAATAATTCTGACCCAGGTTAAGAACATCGAAGCCTAACCTTCTTATAAAAAAAGTGCAAAATAGGAAGAAAATTTGATATTCTCATGAATCTAAATCCAGCGGTAACAATAATTCATCAAGTTGGTCATGGTATTACGTATGTGTTTAATCAAGGAACAATTTTTTTCTTCCTTCTTTCCGTCTGATGTCTTGAGGAGAAGGCTATGACATCAGGTCACGATTGATTTGCAGCAAATTTTCTTAGCATTTTACGCAAGCAAGAAAACTGCAGATACGCTATTAATGCATTTTGCCTGTTACCAATGACGAGAAACTAGATAAGATACTTTCCTCTATTTTTCACGTATTTACGTTATCATGCATGACGTAGATGCCAGGAACGGCAGATACTTCAAGCATCATGACATTTGCTCAGTCGATCAAATAGAGAGACAAGCATTTGAAAGCCTTTATCACATCGTGGATGAATTATCACGAATAACAAGGGGTGACATCAACTCTTTGTTACCCTTGATTCCGTAAAGTTTTTGAAAAGTGACTGAATGTTTTCAACATCTTCCCTAAATTGATCAAATCATCTCCTCTAGCAAAAGTAACAAACAGGACCTGGAGCTAGCAGCACGAACGGCGATCTAAGTTGATTAAAACGACTAACAATGTGATGAAGTGATGCAATATAGTTGACTGAAGTTGTCCCCTGTATCTCAATACAAAAATACTTTTTCAGGTACCATAGTTTCATGTCGTTCGTAATCTACTACCTGTGCACTACTGTATAATGCTGATAGAGACATTTTGAATTTGGTCAGGTCACATTTATAAACAGGACCATGGAAGGCAACGAAGAGATGGCATGTAAAAACTAGCCTCATCTGCACTTTGGTGTCTTCTCCACCCTTTCACTGCATTCTCGGCCAGCAGGTGACGACCAGCCAATAATTTTTAATACTAAAGACAAAACTTTTTGAATTTGAAAAATTCATAATTCAGAAGTTGTCACAGTTTTTGTTGTTCTTAACATTCTTTCTAAATGCTGGACATAATTAGGTTATTCGTGCTTGCTGCCCCCTGACTTCAAAATGGCGATAAATGGTGATGTAATGGTGATGTAATCTGTTACCGTAGAGAAGTATAGAACCTTGTTGTGGTTCGTCGTGCAGTGTTTCGCCTTTCTATATTTGCCAACAAAGGCTATGTTGAAATAAAGCATGATAGTTTTCATTTTTTGTTCCAAATCCTTGTGCAGTTCTACAAAGCGTACATATCTGGTATGTCAAATGAAACAAACGAGCAAAAAAATAACAACATCTCCTGTGCCGTGCATGAGTAGACAATGTGAAGAGCTCTGGGGTAGAAGGTACTCGACTTGCAAAATGACGGGTGGCTGAAGCCTCCAAATTGAAAATCGATCCATGTTTAATGAAGCATTGTGGTATACTGATTTGCTCTTACGCCACAACACTTAGCATTGCAGGCAAAAAATGGGCGAATTTTAAATACATATTGGTGAGCCTTTGCGGTTTGAAAATATGCCTCGGTCATTACTTTTTAGTTTCTTTTATGCAACATAGATAACAGTAGATCCATGTTTAGAGAATTTTAGCGGCTGGACCAACCTCTAGTGGCCGCAGATGCCCATATGCCATATATGTTAAGTGACCCCCCCCCCCCCTTCCCCTGGGGCGAAGACAAAGTCGCATCTCTGATATGCAGGCCTAGGTAGTCAAAAACGACGTAATTCCTGCATATGAGTAAGCTGCCCAAGTGCATTCATCGCTCAAGCTTCTGGTCGGAAGATAAGTGAAATACGTCTGTTGCCAGTATATAAGTGGACAGAGTACCTATTCATGTTACTATGAAAAACTCTGCATCAAATGTGTTATAGTTACATCGATAGATGTCTAGACACTTTCCCAACGATGTATAAACTGTAGTTGCGTGCGTAACCCATAGTCTATCAGTTACCAGACCCAAACTGAGGTATAAGAATTATCATTTTAGTGTTGTCACTGTCGCCTTTGCCATAACGTCTCTCCGCTTGATATATATGTCTACCTAATACTTATTTACATTTGGTAGCGTAACTCACAGACGAAACAGAGATAACTTTTAAAACTTCGTCAGTGCGTTTTATAAAAAATAAGGAAGGCATGTAAGAGCATGAAAAGAAGATTGAATGCTTCCAAAGAAATCAAGTCTTTACTTAAATTTCTTATTGGGAGGAAAGCATCGAAATGTTGTGATTTATACGCAAAAGTTTCACACTTTGCGGCGAACCCAATCGATTTCAGCTGAATATTCATAAATAACATGTGTTCTTGAATGGAAACACAGAACATTGTAAGGTGAGGTGGAGTTCTTCGAATTCCTTTCCTAAGTTGATCTCTATTTCAAGCATAACTTCTGGATGCAATGGAACAAACAGACTCACTCATTTAAAGACTGTCGATGGGTTTGACTGTTAGTGACACGTTTGAGCGTATTCCAGTAAATTTTTTGGGGCGTGCACCTTTAACTCTAATACTTAATTATCTAGTGAACCTTACTCAATATCAAGGCCCATGAAGCATGAAAGAGTCGATGTAATTGGTTTCATTAGCAGGTCCCACGAATTAGGGACTTGATTTGCTTAGGCTAACCATTAATTCATCAAGTTCTGGTTACATTACCTAAAATTGGAGACCGCACACAAAGTTTAGGTAACGTTACCTTGTCATATGCTTAAAATTTGCTTTCATGATCACATCCTCACAGGCCATTGGCAAACTTATTGGTACATTAAGCTGTTCGTGTCTAGTCGAATTAAATCGCAAGGTTTTTTTCTAGATAGTACCACTCGTCATAGATGTTCATTGATGTAGATGATCTATTAAAAGATAGACAATTGCAACCATTTAGAACGTATTTTCCTCTTTTACGTCAGTAGTTTTGAATGCCGCTTTGCGTTCTAGACGAGCATGCAAAGATTATCCAGTGATAACATCTGCCCTTTGATTTGCTCTCTTAATAGAGCACACTGTTTCACACTTAGCTAATTTTACGCTTGTATTTCTTATTTCTAACTCATCATTTTTATGACTATACTATTTTAAACTTCTATGAGATATTGAATTCCAAAGAGTTATGGTAAAGAAAATGTACTTGAATTTACACTATTCAAACAATCAGTCAATAACTGTCGACCGAAAGTGGTGCCGACATGTTTTAGCGGTTCTACAGATCTCAAACAAACCTAAATGAAGCCAATCAATGGTGTCACGGATCGAATGGCTCTGCAGGGGTGGAATCCGTGCAATTTCTGAATGAGGCTAAAAATTTCACCTTCCCGTCACATGTTAGTCGATAATGTGATTTGTCAAACCGGCGGCCTCGACGTTACTTTAATATCTATCTTTGATGGAAGAGTTAAAGTCCATGCACTTATACCAGAGCACCTGCAGCGCTTCATAACGTTAACTTTGCACGTGTGGCTTGCAACAGTTCTTGAACCTTGTATCGCTACAAGCAATAGATAGCTTCGTGCTCAGAAGCGAGTGTGACATACAGAAGTCAAACCAGACTCAAGTAGCTACAGTCGAGCCCACTAATAGCGGCCACCTCCAAAGAGTGGCCACCTCCAATAACGTTAAGCAGCCACCTACTACGTTCCCAAATGAAAAAATTAAGGACGTTCCCCTTCATAAACGAACACTCACATAGTTGTTCCGTTTCTTGTCTAAAACATCTGATGTTCGTGCAAAAATTTAATGCTAAAGCATACATTGTATCATCACAAAATGATTGCTTAGTACAAAAATGCTTGATTTTGTCCATACTTTCAAGACGTATCCGAATTATATGCCTTCAGTTCTTGTAATGGAAGCAAATCTTTTGTAATGCAATCAAGGCCTTTTTTAGTGAACCTCTGTATAGCGGCCTCCTCCCAATAACGCGTAACATTAGCGAAAAAAAAACAGCCACCATTAGAGATTCCACTATATGTCAACATCTCCCGTTCGGCACTTACATTTGTTATTTCGAGTGAACGCCTCTCACCACCACTTCACAGTTGAGCCCCATGTCTAGATTTCTCTTGTATTGATTCTTCCGCTTTATTTTGGAACTCAGATAGCGTAGTTTCAATGTCGGTTGTTTCTTCGGTACTGCAGCCTTGGTTCATGTTGTATCACAAATATTTTGAGTTGACTATTTTGATGCCAAGGATCGTGTTACTTCCCATGACATGATATCACTATTTATAACTTAACAATGCCAGGAACAAGTTATAATTCTGCTGATTCGATTTTTTATCCAAACCCAATAAATGGCACCAAAGGGAACAGAGAATAATGTTTTCATCCAAATCTTCAAAACATGCGCAAAAAAAAGGCCTCTGGGTGTACAAAAAAATTTTATGGAATAAATTAGAAGCAATTCTCTCTGTAGTTAGAGCTGTTCATCAATGATGCACCATGAAAATTAGGGACACCTTTCCGCATAACCACTTTCTGTCATTGAAATTTCGGACATCCAGTGAAATGTTATACAAACACACCATTAACAGTCTACATTCTCTGTAGCAGAGGAGATAATTGCTACTTTGCAATTGCAGAATGACAGCTATGCCGCTTTTGGTGCGCCTCGATTGCCTCTTTACCAATCTGTAAGGAAGTATCAAAAATAAATTGCGCTCTGTAACGGCTTATATACAATTTTTACAACTGCGAAGAGGTATATTGATGTGGATGTATTAAGACAATTTTCAGCCATTGATATTTCATGCATCCACTTAAAAAGTATACGCTAACACACCATTAACAATCTGCATGTTCAGCAGAAGAGGCGGGACAAGTGGCAATTAATGCACACTGAAAGTGACATAGCTGTCATTCTGTAATTGTGAAGTAGCAATCTACCTCTTCACAGTTGTAAAAATTGTGTACAAACAAATCGTTACTGACCAATTCATCTTTTATGAACCCTGATAGACAGGTAAGAGGCAATCAATGCACACCAGCAGTGGCAGAGATGATATTCTGCAATTGGAAAATAGCAATCGTCTCCTCTACTGTGCAGAGAACGTAAGCTGTTAATGGCGTGTTTGAATAACCTTTCACTAAAAGCATGAAATTTCAATAGCAGAAAGTAATTGTGAAAAGTTGCATTGTAATTGCTACTTCACAATTACACAATGCAGCTATGGCACTTGCGCTCTGCATTGATTGCCACTTGGCCTATCTATCAGGATGCATTAAAGATGGTTTTTATTCTCTGCTCTAGCAAAAGAACTAGAGTACGCAAGACTTGTGAAATCAACTCAGGCAGCTGAAAAGTGCTCTGTCACCAATACTGGTAGGAGCTAGTGGAAGATACATAACCAGAACTGAGCTCCATCCCAGCGATACACGTCAAAGTTGCAATGTATGCTTGCTTACTAGCTCTAGCACACAAATGGATATGCCCGTACTGTTAAAATGTTTCCAATTTATTTACAACACCTTTCTGTTAAGTCTTACGACAAGCCATGGCCTCTCTGAGCAATGCCAACCGATGGCGTCTCTTTCTTTTTATGACTGTACACAACTGGGTATATATGTGGAATAAACATACATCGTTATCTTTGAGTAAAATAGAAATGTGAATTAAAAATATCGACTCGAAATGCCTGGAAGCTCCCTGGAGGCTTCCAGCAGGCCTTAGCAGTTAATGCTCCAGTGGAAAAGATCGACATTTCGTCATTTGATTTCCACGTGCAGATCATCAAAGTCATTTGTTAAGGATCCATAGCCTGTCGAAGTGTTTAACACTGGTGACATACCAAGAGAATGGGAGGTTTTAAAGTAGCCACTAGATGGCTTCCACTCACAATAACAACAAGGAACTATGTTGTCCTGAGACCTTCCCTAGCAGCAGTTATCTCTGCTACTTGGATATCTATTTTCCACTTGATGCGCATCCGGGGTGTGCTTAGAATTCAGGCCAACCTCATTAATGGAATACGAGTAATTGTTTCGTTCAAGGGTTGATTAAGAGAGCATACTGAGTGATAGAAATTGATGATGAAATGTGGATACCAAGTTGGTGACGTGTGTCCAAATTCTTTTTCCGTCCAGATATTGCCCAACATAACGTGACAGCTTCCATTGTTTGTTTTCTTTTGTGTTGGAAATATAACAGATTGAGGACAAAGGAGGGACAAACTTTAAGCAGATGTCGTTGAGTGTTCATTAAACAATAAAACGATAATCGTAATATCAACTGATGTCTGGCTAAGATCATTAGTGGGACTGTGCAGAAATAACTAAGTACAAATATCTGATCCATGGATAACAAACACAAAGCCACATTTTTTTTCTTTAGGAAAGATGAAATGATCAGTTGTCCTATTAAATTTGAAGTATTTCCTATCAGCCTCTGTCTTTCGATATGATCTTGTTACTGCACTATTGTCCCGGACAAATTATCCCATGCAAATTGCCCGAACATAACCCTACCCGGGAAGCTATATTACCTCCCCTGCTCAGTTTTACAGCAGGCTAATCTGTAGAACATGGATTTTCGTGCTTTGGTGAACCATTTCCTTTCCAGTTGCCTTCAACAATAGGACTTTGAATGTCAATATGCCACCTATTCAGAAATTGTCTACCAGATGAATGCTAAGAAGATTCACCAAGTTTCGTTCTGATTCACTGCAGCGTTTAGGAGAGGCAAGCAAAAATATGGGAGTGCGGGGGGAGTGGGTCTACCCTCTGTTCTAATGCAGAGTTAAACTTATCGACAATTAATGTGGTCAAGTGATAACCTATACTTGTTGCTGAATCAGGACACTGACGTTATGAATACTATGTTTGCTTTCTCTGCGTATACTTTGAGAGTTCTGCATCTAAAACCGTCTAGATGAGAGTTTGTATCCTCGTGGCCAGAATACTTTTCTCTATACCGGAAGTTAAACGGGATCCCCATCACATCGTAAAGCCCATCGGATACTCTACATGTCCTCGTAATCGGAACAATTAGTGTGTCCAGTCCCCATCGTTTATATCACAAAATAGACCCTTTTTACCCTGTCGGTAAGTAAAGATTG
>JAOBRC010524232.1:0-11404 GCA_027575255.1 Scolionema suvaense | reverse complement strand
AAGAAGAATTTCATTTCTTCTACTTCCGGCATAAAATGAGTAAACGGGAGGAGAAAGTTGATGTCCAAAGACTCTCCGCACACAGCAAATTCACCTGAAATGTGCAGAGATATGAGCCAATCAAAAATAAAAAGTTAAGCAAAACATAACAGAAGCTAAAACTATGATTTGCCAGAAAAGAGTGACAGGGGAAGATGAAACACCACAGAACTGAAATATCGTACAGCAATGCAGAACATTATGCGTACAAGTCGTCAACTAATGAAAATCTCTTCCTCGTACAAACATTGAGAACTCACTGTTTTCATCTTCGTTGGTACAATCAATCCAGTTGCTTTCATTCACCATGCACAGCAGTTCAAAATCACGGAAGTAGAAATTGAACTCCCATTCGTACGGCACGAAGGTTGCTATATCGGGAGGCCCACCAAATGACCAGTCATTGATAAGATCTAAAAAATTAGCAGTGACTACGAAAGATCAACAAAAAAAATCGAAATGCAGCTTCATCTCTGATCATCTATTTGATCACAAAAGATATAAAAGAAATATTTTTGGTAAATAATTTAGTGAAGATTATATGAAACATCAAGAAAGTACATGAACTGTCCAGCCTGATACGCAGCGAAGAAATTTTTTGTTTCATATTCAGCTATCATTCGGAAACAAGAGAATACCAGGACAGTAGCAACTAAGGTGAGCAGTCACATACACACGTGCACAAAACAAAGCCCAGACAAAACTTACCATGGAAGAATACTTTGTGTTCATACAGAAAATATAATGTCGATTTGCTCAGCCAGAAATCACAAGTCCAATGCTGGAACTGGTTCCAAACACGAGGAATGGCCATACTTGTAGCCACCTGTTGATAAAAGAAATATACCTTCAGTGGGTCTAAACCCAGAAATCTAACTCTTTAAAATACTGTAGGCTAATGCAGTAACAAACCACCAAGACAATAAAAAAAATATAATTGAAAATTGGCTACACCAGGAAAATTGTTAGAACATTATTTGGCCCCCAAGTGAGAAACACCAACAGAACAAAAAGAAAGATACCTCCTCAGAAAAACCAAAATAGCTGCAAGAGAATTGAGACCAAAAGACAAAATAACACAGCTCATATTAAGCAAAAGCCATGAAATATGTCCCTGCGCTCACACAAGATCCTTACAGTGGTGCATTGATGTCATAACTTATCTCTACCTAATTTGTAGCATTCATAAGACTCTGTATAAGACATTCACAGAGATCAAATGAGTCCAAAAAATTCTACAAATTAGGTAAAGATAAAGTGATAGCCTGAACATAAATCAGAACTTGCAGTATATACATAGGAAGCACAACTTTCAAATACATTTACCTCAAGAACATCACACTGCAGAAGATTTCTGAACTGCATACTAGTAGATATTTGTACTTGCTGCATGTGAGCGACAATGTTTGTGGTGTACCCATATTCATGCACAGTCCATGGTTGATAATAATGAACTGATGATGAGCCACCGGCCACCACATGCATAGCTGATGTCTCCTAAAACATGAATGCATATCAGATAGATTATGTGTTCTCATCTGAACTCTTACGCTCTTCAATACAGATATCAGGAAGCAGTGGACGTAATCATGATATGTAAAAACAGATCCAAAATCCACCTGTAAAAACATGAATTGGGTTACAATTTATAAACTCCCGATTTTTGATGCAATAATGCAGAACAAGTGGCATAGCTGAAATGGTTATTGGCATGGACCAGCAACAATTCATGGAGTAGTTCCTTTAGTAACACAAATAGAAAAAACAAAACAAACAAGTCACAGAATTATCGGACTCCGCAAGCTTAATCGAGAATCTTTGTGTTGTATCAAAGAAAGAAAAAGACACAAGCTATGAGATTCACACTACAAATGACAAAAAATGAAATATTTTAACAAAGCCCTTCAATAGTCGTTATTGATGAAAATTGCCACAGCACTCTGGTCGATATACTCCCATGACACAAGGCATGGGCGATAGCATGAGTTATGTTGCCCCTAATCCACCCCCAAAATGACAGAAAACGGATGGAACGTTTTTGGCATATTTGGAAAAAAAACCCAGAAAATAGCAATTTTTTGCACGTAAATTACCACCTGCAAGCCTAACGAAATTTTCTCCAAACATGGAAAATGGTTCATAACATATGCAGAATTGCCCCTAAGAATCAAACCAAAAAGGACAAATACGGATGAATTGTTTATGACATATTCGGAAAAAACCCTGAAATTTGCTATTTTTGGATGCAAATTGCCACCCACAAGATGAATGAGAGTTTTCCCAGACACAACGCATCATCAATAACACAACTACTATTGGCCTTAGGCTTCACACCAATTATTTAAAAAAGAATGAATGAATCTTGAAATATTTTTTAAAAAACCTAAAAGTGGCCATTTTTGGACATCAATTGCCACCTACAAGCCACCTAAAAATTTTTTCAAAAATTCCCGCTCCATCAATTTTCCTTAATTATGGACTGTCATTATAATATCAGTGTTAAAAGGGAACAACCATCAAAAATGCAGGAAAAAGCGATTCAAAATAAATATTGCAATAAGGCTAAGAAATCTTCTTCAATTATAGCAGTACTAACATGACTGGTTAGAAAAAATCTTGAGCTACTGTTCATTTAAAAGGGAACAATGGTCAAAAATGAAATTTTAATAGATGATGATGGTTCTTATTTCGTGATATACGGTTTCGATTTCGCAACAAAAGCTTGTATAATTAGGGAGATATTCAGCCCTAAAGTTCAGCAGCTACCATCTTCCCACTAATTATGCATGATGTCACTATAGCACCAAATGGCTCAACTTCGATGTCGAAATACTCAATTTTTAATCAATGGAGAGGATTGACACTTTCATTTCATCGCAAAGCTAGATAATATCCAAAAGAACTTTTTGAGAAAATAATATAAACGATACGTTACTAAGGAAACAATAACGCTTAACAATGGACTCTGATAGCATTATGAAAAATCAAGATAGTAGCTGCCGAGCTTTGAGACTGATTATGTCCGGTACTAGACAAGCTTTAGTTATCAAATAAAAGCTAGATGCTATTTTTTTTTTGCATGAACTTTATCCTCTGTTAAATTTTCATTTTTGACCGCTCTTCAACTTGCAAATTAGAGTAGGAGAGGGATTGGTAGGAAAACGTTGCGCGAGATAATCGGCAAAGAAATATTGGAATGTTCAGCAACTCCACACGTCCCGGTCATAAAATTATACTTCAAGGATGAAAAAAGTCTTGTACCGATAGCTTATAATCTCCAATCGCCAAAAAATTGAGAGGGCTGCAATATAGAAGTAGCTCTCACTAATTAACAAGATTAGTGCTGCAAATGGAAAGGACAACAAGAGACTTTAGTATGGTCTTGCAAAGATTTAGCTAACCTCTACTGAGGTTGCACCAGAAATGAACTAAAGAAATTTACCCCTACAACAATGCACACGTCACAACAACAATACAAAATGCGAATCAGAACATTTAGATAAACAAAATTCAGGACTGCATCCTATTAAGAGCAGTTTCCACATAGCGGAATTTTCCACAAAAATTTTTTTCTGCATGAAAAGATGATTGAAAATGCAATTTCAAGTAATCATTTGAGCGGAATGTACTGCGTAGAATAAAAATTCAAGGCAAAAAAATTCCGCTGCGTGCAACCCTCCTTTACACTGAGGCAAAGATGATGAGAGTGTTGAGTTCTGAGAGTAATTTAAGATGCAGTTTGCATTTTGAGATGTTATCACATCTGAACAAAACGCAATACAGCAGCGTTAAAAAGTACCTCATCTTTAAGAAATAGCACATCTAATGTAGTTCCTCCCTGAAAGTCAATTTTCACATCAAATCCAGAATGAAGTCTCTTGTCCCCAGGCGATAGAGGTTTTGTAACTGCCTGCTCCTCGTAATCATTCAGAAAGAAAAACTTCTGCAGTGAGTCCCTGTGCAATGGCAAAAGAAAGACATTAATTGTATTTAGACAAAAATATCAGCAATATTTTTCCATTGCACATCTAGCGGAGCCTATACTGGAATTTGAGAACAGCATCCAAAACTGGAAGGAAAGGGCAGATTGGAGATGAGTTTTCTCCAAACGATGTCAAAATAAAGTTTGTATTATCAAAAAGGGCACTTTCCAGTGTGGACTTCGAGAAGGGTAGTGTCCAATACTCGGCACCTTTCGACCTGCAGAATAGGGGCTGTATTTAAAGACAAAAAGCAGTGTAGAGTATAGGAATGCCACTATCATAGAATTTGCTAACAAGACCAAAAAGCTTAGAAATTGAAAATAAACAGTACCTGTCATTCACTCATATTTAATCAGAATGGGCATGCATGTTTGTGCAAAAATGCCTGTGTCTACCACATGCTACTGCTTTTTCTAAATTCTAAAATGAAGACTTCAAATTGATTTTCAAGTCAAACACAGCTCTGCTCCTACTTTTTAAAAGCGGAGATAATTGTCATATGAATGATCGTGGTCACAGAAATGGTTCCCCCTAACTAATCATGGATCACAGAATCACACCAATAAAGATTGGGTTTCAAAACCAAAAATCAAACTTATCCTAGCAAGTGATTAATAGGAAAAAAGATTTCTGCCAAATCCATAAAGGACATAATAAATTTCAGAATATTGTAATAAATTTCATAAAATCTTTCCTATTGAACTGTTTACACAAAGCAATAATGCAAACTTTCTCTTTAGTAATTAGCTATTCCCATACGGAGAAGCACATCTCAACATGTTACTTTCAACTTTCAGATCCTCAAGAACATATCACACAACCACTGGAGAAACAATGAACAAGACAACCCACGATGCGCTAGGCATACAGGTTGTCGCTAGGCACTATAAACAGAGTTATACATGGACAATACACAACATTGCACATTCATAGGGAATCAAAAAAGCCCTTTCTTCATCATCAAAAAATGTATCTTCAAATCATGCCCACCATGCAGAGCTAACATACAATCAGAAAACCTACAGAAAATGCTTTATAAGAAACCAGCCTCCTATGGGGCCAAGGGAAACATAATTTACTACAAGAACTTTGGCTTCAATGCAGACAAAATGAAACATTGCTTACTGAACTGATTATTTCATAATAAAACTAGTCTTATTTGATAAAAGACAGTTAGAACAGAAACATGAAGGTTTTTTTCCTTTAAGCTAGTCTCGATGATATTCAATATTAGTTTGGTTAGCTGGTGAGGCAAGGCTGACAATAAAAAACATATTGAATGGAAAATCATAATAAACTTAAACGTGTGGTATTTGAATCTCTAAACTGAATTCATGCAAAGAAAAAATTATTATATGAAAACAGTTCAACAGTATTTCATGGTAGCGTCACTAGATAGCATGGATTTCACATCAATTCTCAAACACCTCCTTTAACCCCTACTTAAAAAAAAGCTATGATAGACAGGCAGACAAGTGGTTATATTGCACGAACTGCAGCATTAGGTCCAGTACCTCACCTTTGTTTATCTACCCATGGTCCATAAGAAATTGAGGCAGGTTTTGTGAATGCCACCTCCAGGCCCCAGTACGGATCAGATTCAGGGCTTCCAGGATTCTCGTCATCAGGGACAGTACCTGCACATACAACAAGAGCAAGACACTAATGACACATAATCAGCACCATTCAGCAACATTTACTAGCTCTGTAGTAGGCAATGTTGTTCATAAGTAGGAACTATCACAATTTCTGGTAATCCGAAAGAACCATACAAGCTATTGGCATTAAATTTAGCCAAAATGTGTCGCATTTAACGTCCACCAAAACTGTATGGCAAACCTGTTTGCCTTTAATATTAGTTGCAAAACTGCAATACTATAGCGAAATGAAAAATTTCCATGTTCTAACGATGAAAAAACCAAATTCATAAGCCATAAAGCCATAAACGCTCCCATTTGTGGGTACATTGCCACACCGACAGAAATCTGACAGGTGTTGTACTCCATAAGGACTTGCAACCACCAGGAATGGTGAAAATGAACTAGTGGTTGGGATGTGGTGCAGACCCTTGAGCAAGCATTGCGTAAATTGCAGGGGAGCAATATAGTAAGCAAATCAATGCCTGGATGTGTGGATATGCAATCACTGCTGCAATTTACAATAAGAAGCTTTAGTGGCAAGAGTGATAAGTAAGCAAGTCAATGTAAGGACGTGTGGATATGCAGTATATATTTCATACCTGGATCATCAGACTGATAGACAATCTTTGCTTCTCCGGATTGTAAAACGACAAATCCATGGCCCATAAATCGTGGAGCTCTACATAAACCAAAGACATGATGAGCAGAGGCAACATGACAGAACATGAAACAGCTGAACGATTTTCATTCCTTCACTGCTCTTGCCTTCATTTTCGATCTAATTGTTCCGATTCCCAAATGCACAACGCTTGCGACAAGCATAGTTTCTACTCACACTCATTCCTTTTTACACAATTCTGCCGCAAAAATCCTGGTCAGCATAAGCCCAGACCCCTAGATAAAACCAATTGTCCACAAATGTTCAGATCCACCTAAGTTTATGATGGCTGCATGTACATCTTTTATCATACATTGCCTGAAGATATATATGTCCCAATATTAACAACAACAACAACAACAACAACAACAACAACAACAACAACAACAACAAATGAAATACATGACCCACAGCCGATAAGATTTTCCAACTAGATAAATTAAACAAGATGAAATACTCCCTCACAAAAAATAGAAAATGAATACATAAACGTTTAAAAACTGGACCACTCACTCAGACAAATGCCCTTGGTACCCAGGACTCTTGGATAGCAATACACGCACATCTTCTACTTTACAATGCAGTAGATGAGAGAAGTTGTCCAGACTAGATGGAGCCTATAGAAGAAGAAGTAGTTGACTTGGATTCATGGACACTTCACATGGCAAGGAGTCCGCCAATACTGAAAAGCACGGTAAACTTAGAAAAATATGAGCAAGCATTGGGGTGAGGATAGCAGGGAAGTCTTTAAGTTTTACAAGGGTGGCAATAAGAATATTGTTAACCCTCTCAAAATATTGCGGTCGTTTGTTTGAAATTGTTCTTCACAATTTTTCTTGATTATCGCATGCACTGAATCACTTTTACCTTTTCAAGCAGCATAATGTACGACGCTCCTGCTTGCCGCCTGCTTGCCACTTCTGTATTTCCCGCCAGATATGTTCTAACAATGTTGCCATTTTCTTTGCTTTCGTGTTGATCACATGTTCATGATCTTCCAAAAAACAATGTTTGGAACTTCTCAAATGCAGAGCTATGATCCTGCAGCAAACAAACACCTCAAAAATCGCTGATACAGTCTTGAAGCTACATCTTCGACACTATCAGTACGGCCCCCTTACCAAACTGTTTAATGACTAGCGGGATTCATGAAATTATGTGAATTTTCCTACAATTTATCCAGGAGTACATTGCTGCAAAAACATTTTTTGAGGTGCCACAGGCAAAGCGTGATGATGTCATTTTCATAGCGCAGTAGACTAAATTTTGCATACCAACAATGCTGTTTTCAGCAAAAATGATAGAAAACAAGCTAAAAATAGGTCACCATGGAACAGCTTACCATTATACTGATGGAGTAAATGCTAGAAAACGCCATAATCTTACATTGAAATGCATTTTGATCCCAACTTCGAAAATCGACATTTTCCAGGATTTTTCAAGCATGTGACGTTATTTTAATGACTCAGCAAAAATAGAGTGACAATAATGAAATAATTATGCCAAATTATTTGTATTACTTCATACTTTATACCTGCAAAGTTTCATTTACACAGTTTTTAAGTGGTTCTGAAGTTATGGTGGGGGGCAATAATGCCCCCCTCCAGGACACCACAGCCAAAATGACCCTGGTGTGGATAGGTTTAATGATTGGCCTGATAATACATATAAACATAGAGTAATTTGGACAGTGCACAGTTTCTCAATGCCTAGCATTGTTTACGTAGAGCAGGCGGACACATGTGTCTGAAATTATTGAATAGGAAGCAGGTAGATTTACTTGATGTAATAAGCTCAGTACGACTTCACAGAAACTTTACTGGAGGAAATAACAAACTAAAAAGGAATTTCTGAAGGGTGGCAGCATCCTATAAAACAGCAAACCCACAAGAAACGTTTTCCAACTTCTTTTGAAAGAGCAAATTCACAAAGAATCTTCTTGAACTTCTTTTTCGCTAATTTGAATGGACAAACAATTCTTATGATCCAGAGTTTTTATTAGCTGCCTGTAGCCTGTAGACAGCACAAAACACGTATCTACTTTCTTGAACGCACCGCCTTCTTGTCATAAATTTTTCGCAGAAGGCTAACAGAGCAAATGGTCAAGCAATGATGTGCACTTCGTCTACACAACAACCAATTCTAAATATTAGTGAGAATCATATAATCTATCAGGGAATACAGTCTTGTGGGTGGTGCAGGATCTTAGCAAACACCTTTTGTGGGATTCTGTAATGACGAATCATACTTATACTTGAGGAAAAATTCCTGCGAAGGACTCAAACTGTCATTTTATCACAAAGCCTGATGATATCTTAAAGATCCATGAGAAAAACTGAGTCAAGTCAAGGAAATGGCAATGCTTAGCAATGTGCTGTAATGGTGATCTTATTAAGAATCAACATGGTAGGTTCTGGACTTTGGGACTGAACATCTCCTGAACAAAACAACTCTTCTTATCAAACAAATAGTCAAAATAAGCCAAATATCTTGTTTTGCTGCGATGTTAATTAAAGCTCCATTTTTTATCACTGTTCCCCATGAAGTATACTGAATAATGTAACATCAGGAGTATGCAATGCTATGAGGAGAACAACAGAAGAACACAGACAAAGCATCGCCATCCCTCTATCAGCAAACAGATTTCTTCACGAACAAACAGGCATCAGAAGGTCACATGTTCACATCAGGTAGACCTAATTTACATATGGAATGTGCATTCAATCACATACGCATTTAGAAGACAAACTTCCAAAACACAATAATATATCCATATACTTACATCTGGCATGGAGTACGTTCCATGCCCCTTGTTGAAGTGAATCCACAGAGTTGTAGGGACGAGACGATTACCAACAGCGAGCTTACCCTAAATGAAGTTAGATCAATTACATGCTCAATCGGGATTGTCCACAATGGACTATAGGAAACTGAACTTGGCCTAAACTAGATTTTGTTAGAAGTGTGCAACAAAGCAACAGTATGTTAGATAACAACTAAGTCATGCTTTACAGGGAGAACTCCTTTAAAATACTCCCGTTTGTGGTTAACAGGAAAGTCACACCCTAACAAAATAAAATAAGGCCATGCCAAATAGATAATCTGATATGTGTAATACTGTTGACCTCCTACTTATTTCACCGAGCAACTTCACCTAAACACTAAAAATAAAGTTTCTGATCATAAATATTCAGTACACTATGTATATTAATGTTGGTAGCTTGATCAGCTATTGTTGGACTTCTGCTTTAGAGGAAGAGTCATATAAAATGAGGTCTGTCTTTCCGTCCTTCTGTTCGTCACTAATGCATTTTCCCGGATAAACGCTCAATGAATTTTTCTGAAACTTGGTGTGAAAGTAACCACTGAGGAAAAGTGATGGGGCTGGAATTTTGAGAAGAAATTCTTGTTTGGCTTACAGGTGGCAATTTATGCCCCAAAATTGCCATTTTTAGGGGTTTTTCAAATATTCTAAGATCCGTAAAATAGCTTTTTTGTAATTAGCAGGGAAATAGCAGTTTATGTTATGGTCCACATGCCATATCTGGGAAAACTCTCCTTCAACGTGCAGGTTTTACATGGTTTTTTCAAACATATCAAAACAGTTCATCCGATTTTTGTCATTTTTGCGTGAATACTAGGGGAAACTCTACGCATGTTTTAAACCATGTGCTAGATATGTCTGAGAAAAATCATGTTTGTTTTGCAGGTGGCAATTTATGTTCAAAATGGTGATTTTCATGGTTTTTTCCAAATATGTCCAAAATGGTTCATCCGATTTTTGTCATTTTCGTATGAATATTTGGGGCAATTCTACGTACGTTATGAACCATATGCAATGTATGAGGAAAGTCTCGTTTGTTGTACAGGTGGCAATTTCTGTCCAAAAATGGCGATTTTCAGGGGTTTTTCCGAATATGTCAAAAACGGTTCATCCTATGTTCTCATTTTCTGGTGTGAAAAGTAGGGGCAACTCTACGCATGTTGTTAATCATGTGCCATGTCTCTGGAAAATGACGTATGCCTGGCAGGTGGCAATTTATGTATAAGAACTAGTGATTTTCAGTGTTTTTCCAAGCATGTCATGAACCGGTCATCAGTTATTGTTATTTTTGTTGTGATTCTAACACTACATACATTATAAACCACGTCTGGTGAAAATCTTGTTACAATTGCGGGTGGCTATGTCAGAAAATGATTATTTTTGAAGGCTTTTCCTAATATGTCAAAAACAGTTAATCTGTTTTTTACCATTTTTGGTGCAATCTTACGGGCATCATAACTTACGCTATGACCCATGACTTATGTCTTGGGAATATGTTGGTCAGTGCATGTTTGGCAATTTACGTCAATAATTGCTATTTTCTGTGTTTTTCAAAATATTTTAAGAATATTTCGTCAGTTTTTGTCATTTTTGTATCAATCTTACGGCTTATGGCTTAATTTTTTTCCTTGATCGAAAATCTCACTTAAGTTTGCTGGAGTCCACTAATTCTGCGACTTGTTGTAATATCTGATTGAAAAATATGTTTTGCAGCAGACAATCCAGTGCAATATGCTATTTTATGATCGAAATATGGCCATTTGTGACGTCAAGGAGTGCAATGGATTTTTATAACAAGTCATCAAACGCCGGCCGCAAGCCCTTTCTTCGAGTGCTTAAAACGTTTTCCACCTTACTTTTTCACTCATCTACACATATCAGATAATCAACTTATAAATGACCTAATATAGAAGTGGTATGGGAGGGGTAAACAAGGATCTTGTAAAATGAAATATGAACTCATTTAATTTTACACGGTTTTAAAGATATATTGAAAGGTGGCAGAACTGTGAGAAGAAAAAGAAGAGAATGATAATGACAGCAAAGAGGAAGACATTTTTATGCACGCCATACCGTAATTATCTGAAAGAGCGCCCCGGCTTGAATGAGCGCTCCCCTCAAAAGAGCGCCCCTCTTGACAACTGAGAAATTTAATGAGCGCCCCGGCTTAAATGAGCGCCCCGCTCATTCCAGGAAGGGGGCGCTCATTTGGAAACTTGTAATGTATGATGAGCACAGGTGCTCACTCAGATAGTTTATA
>JAOBRC010524231.1:0-18533 GCA_027575255.1 Scolionema suvaense | reverse complement strand
CCATACATCATGGCAAGACAACTGAGATAGCCATTTGATAAGCCAAACAAGATCATAAAGACGATAGGGAAGGCATCATGTTCGAATATTACAGGAGTATCGTTGACACGTGGTTGAGCATTGCAAAGTGCAAATAGCGGCATGAACACTGTACGTGCAACACAGAGTAGAGGTAGCCAAAGACCATTGCTGCCAGGCTGTAAATGAAAGAAGCCAGAATTTTACTAAATTGAAATAACTATGCCCAACAACACTAACAAATAGTAAAATGAGTAAGTAACAGAGCTATGCACGCACTGAAACAATGCAAAGAGGAACATATAAGTAGATATCATAATAAAAGCCGTACATTTGAGCTGAAGCTGAAGATATACTTTCCAGTTCAGTAACTCAACACCAAATAATTACAAACAGGAAAGAAGCGTACCAAGACCGGTTCCACAAGAAAGGCTTAAGCCTCCCCCCCTCGACTTGTCCCTGTATATAACGATTACTTTACTATTCTCAATCAAAAATGAGCAACAAACGTCTGTCAGGGTAACCAGATTCCACTGTGAATATATAACCTTAAATTTAAAAGATATTTTCGCATGTGAAAAGCGGCCAAATATTCCAAATTTACAACGAAGCGACTGTAGAGTAGGCTTTCTCCAAAATGATCGTCGAAAAAAAGAGAAGACATGGACTGTGTTTTTCCGATGTGCAACTGAGAAGAGTCAGGACTTGGAAAGCATTTCGAATTCATCTCCACCGATGCAGGATACTGGAAGCCTGAAAACAATATACAACTTTACAGTAACGAGCACTGAAGAGTGGAGCGCCCATCGTAGAAGAAATGATGACGTCAATGCCAAATGTAAAAGACGTTTTGGATCATTTTTAGACGTCATAAGAGAATGCAAAATATAGTTGAAGGCTACAAACGTCAAAAACTTGAAAAAGGCTCACAAAGCAAGCAGCAGGAGACCAAAACAAGTCACCATCACGAGACATAAGGGGAAAAAAACAGATGCTGTTACTGATCACAATAGAAATAATATAAAGGCAAATGAGCAGCGAAAACAAGCAGCAAACGGGCTGTTCAAAAGAAAATGAACAGAATCATAAGCCCCGCGATCAGCAACGCACCAGCATGAAATTTGGTCATGTCACTGAGTCCAGCGAATGCCCCTGCAAGATGCTGAGCAGTTGCGTAGGAGTGCTGTCAGTAGATCAAAGCACTGCGTTGACTTGCTGCTTGTCGCGGCGACACGTGAGGAAAGTTTGAAAAAATCCATTTTCTATCGCCTAGTCGCGCGATTTTTAGTCTGATGAAAGAATGTACAGCAAGTGCATTCATTGGAGCACAACATGACATGATGACATGCTATGTCAACACTTATTTCGCACGACCGAACCGGAGTGAACAACCAACACTGTGCCGTCTTACGTAGTACGCGCATTGCTCTGTCACGCAACACTCAGTATGAATTCAGCTTTAGTTCATGAAAACAGCAGAGCAGTCAGGTTTTTTATGACCTATCACAAGCAAGATATCTCACGTGGCAAGTGCAGAAAGTTGGTGTCAGGTAACAATGTCAGCAGCTTACCTTACGCCAGAATCCAGCTATAATTCTCCCCAAGTAATCGAAGACATTGAACAACAGAAAGCATGTCACAGCCACAAAATACTTCTCTAAAAATCAGAAAGGAGAAGACATTAAAAATAGGAGTTCACTGATTATACTACTATAATATGATGGCACTACATCGTAAACTATTGCAAACAAGTTGTTTCGTGATTTTCAAAGCTTTAAATATGGAACTACATTCTTTCTTTCACAAGAACAACTATATAAGAACACCTGCCTGAAAATTAAGAACAATCTAAGAACAAACCCAGGTTGAGGCTTCACCACAAAAGCAAAGAACAGCAGCAGTATTTTCTGCTAAAGGTCATCCAATTTTGAGACAAAGCTAAGAGGATGAAATAAAACATCAATAACTTTTAATTTTGATAAATCATTTTTGTCAACAAAAAAGCAATTCTAAGGCAGAAAATGGCTACACATCAATCTAGTATATTGTCTTGTGACGTTTTTTATAAGAACATAACTTTTTGAACAAAGGCTTTAATGCTCTTAGGTAAATTGTACGGAAAATCTCTATTGCCACCAAATATTATAGCCTCGGTAATAAATCAACAGAAAATTAGCCAGGACCGGCAAAACATAATATTTGACAGCTAAGCAGTGGGTTTCCTGCAGTGGAATCTATAGAAAATCCTACTTTTAACGAACAAATTTTTTTTCTGATCAAAGCCTTAGAGTTTTTAGCATGTTCTTAACTTATAAACTCTGTTCTTATCATTTCTTTCAATCAAAAAGGCATCCTCGCGGCGTACAAGAGTAAACCGAACAAAAACAAAACTAAAAACTGTACCACGACAAAACGTTCTGAAATGGACTGTAAAGTGCGACGTACACATGAACAATCAGCCTCAGGCAAATTTACTGGCTACTACAATAAGTGAAGATCCTGAAGGTCGTTGTTTAGAATGTTGAAAAGAATAACAAAGGCACAATAAATAAATTACCGCTGACGGAATATATCATTTTTTATTGCTGTCATTTCATTCCATTCCTCAAACATTCCTCAAGTCAGAGTCTAATGGGCATTGTGCAATCCACAAACACGATTTCAACCAAACGATACAAAATCAGCAAGTCCTTGGAAATGCAACCTTTATCACTCTTTGAAATTCCTTCAAGCCCTAATCGACTATTCCTGGCTCCTGCCGCGGAATAAGATGAGAGCTTTTAACGAATCAATTTCAGTATTTTTTAAAAATTAGTGTTTTAATATATGATGAAATATATGGTGTTACGTGGTGTCCAAAGACCTCAAATACATTTGCAAGATTTTTGGTAGAGCGAAATCTCCAGTGCACATTACGATCCTTGTAAAACAACAGGATCGTAGCATGTTATGGTTGACAAATATTAAGAGCATATGATGGGCTATTTACATGATTCAATCTATAAGTGCATTAGCAGAGACAATCAGCATGTCCTCCCACCAATCGCAAGTGTGATCCTTGCAAAACACATTGTAAAGCACGCCAATTACAACAACTGATATTCTTCCTTAAAAAAAAAAACAAATGAAGAAAAGATTCTTCTACCTGTCCATGGAGACTTCCCTTTGTTGACAGAGACTATTTTTGCAGTTGTGGAAGGAAATATGGCCAAGGTGGTGAAGAATACCAGGAAGACTGAGACAGACATTCGAGCAATCTGAAACAGATCAATCAAGAATACAGCAACCATTTCCCTGTTCTGGTACTACTTACTCTTCAAAGGGGCTGGATCCGACAGAACTTTAGAAATTACAATTATTTGGAAATTATTCATGCACAGTAACAGTACTGTCATCAAGGCCTTAGAAATAAAGTATTTCGGCCACCAACACTGCCAAGCGAAAGATATCTTCATCTTGATGATAAATTCTCGAATTTCGTTATCCACCCTAAAATTCCGATCCTGGTCAAATCCCTATAATTTCAATTTGCCAGAAACCAAGAATATCATATGAAGATTCAGTTACAGAAGTATGCAACGTGGAAAACGGTTGTTTTCACTTGAACAGAACTGATTTTGCTGAAAATATGAACGTTTACTTTCAGATGCCTATCAGATACTGCCCCTTTAATTTCGACGCAAAGCAAGAGAGATTTATATATTAGTCTAATTTTCTCTTTGAACTGTGGACATCGTGACTGTCGATAATATGGTACGAACATCGAGTCTTCTGTTGATGATGAGAACTACTTGAAAATTCTGAAAATATTAGCACGCAGCTATGACCACTATCACACTAATGCTCTCCTCAATACTCAATACTCTCCATAGCAAGCATTAAAACCAAGCGCTGAAAAGAACAGCACAAACAATATTACAGGGAAGCCTCTCTATAGCTGACACCTACGGTTCTGCGAAAAAGTGTCTGCTACATAGAGGTTCGACTATTTTTGCCCTTAATAACCGCGTCCGGGACAGAAAAAGTAATAAAATTTGTGTTACACATGAGATGTCTGTACATCAAAGTTCCTCATGTTTCCTAACTGTTCAGTTCAAGCCGTGGTGACTGGAAAAAGAGTTAATACAGGAGCTGAATATGGACTAGAGATTCCAGTTCGATATGTATTTTATGGAAAGGACAAAGTAATACCATGGTTGGCCAAGGCCATTGACAACATTGCTGGTGACTTACAAAAGGGGTTTGTGAATTGTATGACAAACAAGTAATATCCTCCTGAAAAGGTTACTTTTGTGCTAAGTTTCAATTTGGTCTCCTTAAAAATTTTGAGTGTTTGCAATAGAGAAATTTATTGACCGCTATAAGGAGGTGTCCGCTATAAGCTGTAAGCTATATAGATGTTTTTCCATGAGAGTTTGACCGGGATTCGTCCCGTTCCTAGAAAACTGTCCGCTATAGAGAGGCTTCACTGCACTACTAATGAGCATAACCGGCAAACAGTTCTCAAAAACAACATGTTCCAGGGCAGTGCGCGCACAAATTTAATAAACATTTATCGTAGAATCTCTTACATCAAGTCCCACCAACAGAGAGTCTTGAGACATTGAAAAAGTCGTGTACGTAATTGGTACCGAATGTAGCCAAAATTGATGACTTAGGATTTTTTAACAAAATTGAGATCAGTAAGCAAGATCGGCGAAACCGTTGACATTTGCCAGGAATAAGGTACGTCATGATACAGATCATTTGGGATATTTTTTATATTGATGACGTCACTCCATTTTTTGCTGAATTCATCAAAATGATTACAAGTACTTGAAAAATGCCCAAAAAAGTCGATTCTTCGTTAGGGATGTAAAAAGAGCACATTTGAGGTCCTAAATGTGGAGTTTTCTGAGTTTTACTAAACTCTACAAACTGGCATTGTGTTTATCTATATCTGCTTTAGTTTAGTTTTTGGACTCTCACTTTATCTCATATAAAATAAGGTCTGTCCACCCATCTGTTTGTCTATCAGTCCTTCCGTCGTCACCAATGCATTTTCTAGGACAACCGCTCAATGAATTTTTCTGAAATCTGGTACGAAGGTGACTATCCGCAATTGAAGAAGTGTGATGGAGCCAGAATTTTGAAAACAATTGTGTTTGGCTTGCTGGTGGCAATTTATGCCCTAACATGGCCACCTTTACGGTTTTTTTAAGATACTTCAAGATCCTTTCATAACTTTTTGTAACTTTTGGTGTGAAACTTCAGGGCAAAAGTAGTTATGTTATGGACCAAGTATCTGGGAAAGTCTTGTTTGGCTTGCAGGCGGCAATTTATATGCGTCCAAAAATGGTGATTTTCATTGCTTTTTCCAAATATAACAAAAATGGTTTATCCGATTTCCATCATTTTTTGTCTGATTCTTCAGAACAGAGCAAATATCTTCCTATGTCATGGACCATATGCCATATCTCGGGAAAATCTCGTTTGGCTTTCGGGTCGCAAGTTACATCCAAAGTTGGCTACTTTCATGGTTTTTTCCAAATAAGTCAGAAACGGTTCATCCATTTTTGGTCATTTTTTTCATACCCTATGTTATGACCCATGGCTTATACGTAGGGAATATGTTGTTCAGCGTGCAGGTGGCAATTTATGTCAATGGCTATTTTTACAGTTTTCAAAAATATTTCAAGAACACTTCATGAGTTTTTGGCATTTGTTCTGTCAATGTTATGGCTAATGCCTTTTTTTCCTTGATCTAAAATCTCAGTTAAGTTTGCAGGAGTCCACTGATTTCCTCTGGTACGAAGGCTCAGTTCTACCACACCATGACAATGACGTCATAATGCTTTGCGGATGACAAATCAATTTTTTCTTGCAGAAACACACCCTTCTATAATTTCTAAGACAAATCACAAAGTTGCATACACAAATAAAACGAAACCGAACGCAATTTCCCATAATTGTCAGCATTTCCAAAGAACTTTGCATTTGCTGCTTTAAAATGGAAGATAGCTTTTCCCAAAAGACTGTAGAACATTTTGTTGCATGACGCTGCTAGTGGACAAACAAGTTATTATCATTTTTTTCAAACCATATTTAAAGAAAAATGTTAGGTAGATACTAATAAAAAATTAAATCAATACCCCCTCTACTGAATGCCCCTCTAGAAACGTGAAAAATCAAATAAACGCGCCACAGGTTTACAAGGGAATTTACAGTACGAAGGTATACCTTTGGTAATCTTTGCCATATCTGAGAGCACCACAAATCATCCAAGTTCAAATAGAGTAATAAAACGTAAATATTCTAAGAATAAGCTGAAGAGTGAACCAACCTGTCTAAAGACAATCAAGTGAGACACGGAGTCAGCGGGAGAGCTTTGCGACGACTTCTCAATGAAACCTTTATCTGTAGCATCTTCATTCACCCACTCCAACATCTCTTTGGCACTTGATTCATCAACTAGTAAGTACACAAAATAAAAAAATATGGTCCTCTAACGTACATAAAAAGGCAACAGGAATTCTAGTAAAATTTCTAGGAGCTTACAGATGTAAGAATTATCAAATCAAAAGGAAAAATTTGTTAATTTCATGGCAGCAGGCATGAAAAGATTTGCAGACAAAACGTCTATAACAAAAACAACTTCCCTACAAAAAGGCAAAAGGATGTTGCAATGTGAATTTGAATTTTACCTACAGCGGTGGTTCTGTGCAGAACTCAGTATCATTACCTGAAACTGACCATAAACGACACTGCTTTTCGATTTTCCCTACGTCCAAATAGGGCGGCAGCCCCCACATAGGAAATTTGAGCATCAATCATGTAAAAACAGCTTGTGACTAGAAGCATTATACATCTATATACAGAATGCAGAGCCTGGGTTATATTGTAAAATATAATAGGACAGGCAGTACCAAGATAATACCTTCCATATCAGGCCTATGCTCTGACAATAACGTTCAGAGTAGTGAGTGCAGCTCCTTAGTTTCAAGCAATATAGACGCAAGATATGATTGGTAAAGGGAACTTTGGTTTTCAAAGATGAAATGACAACACAATTGACCTGGTGTTTGACAATATCATTCTCAGTCTCAATTTCTCAAGACATCTGACGATCAAGCACTCACAACTATAGCACTCAATTCTGTAGAAGGCACTCTATTTCTACAGATTTACATCAAAATAAAAGATCCGTAACAGTGCTAAATCCAGAATTGTCTAAAAACCAATAGAACATAGTGAATGCAAAACAAATCAACATTACAAGAAAGACAATATCTTAGATGGGAAGGTTTAGACCAGACGTAAGTTGGAAAACGGCTAGGTGATCAACGCAATTTGACTGCCAGTCAGTCTACAAATATTAGAGGGATTTACTGGAAACTATTATTAATAATTACTAGCAGAAAAATAAACAGTTTTTAGGTTATTTGGGACATTCGAGGAGTTGCGGCCACCCTAATACTGAATGTTCCAACACAAAGCAATTATCAACTAACAAAAGGAAGATGGATCACGTTTAAGAACAATAGAGCTGAAATGTAAAGGTGCATACTGCATGTAACATATTTCAAATCAGTTGTATTTCAACATCTTCAAGTCAGTAAGAATTGCGATGCTCTGAACTTCATAAAATCAGCTTAATCGAGAAACCCACTCACCACATATCTTCATGTTCTTCTGCAGATGAAATTTGATGAATTCCTAAAAAAATTAGTTGCAACAGAAGAAGTTCGATGAATTCCTCAAATCTTGCTACCATATATATTTTATCATATTGTAATAGACAAATCAATATCCACCTCAACCTTCAAGGGGCACGATCCGATAGAGTCATTGAAAGAAAAAGTGTTGAGGTTCTTCATGAACAGTAACAGTATTATCACTAGGACTTCTGGCATGAATTCGGTTGGAGAACGTAAATGAATATTAATCAAAATATTAAAATTTACTGTCAGACGCCTACAGGTTCCTGCCTGTTTAAGGGCCTTGGAATATCTCATTGGGAGAGCGGTGGCCTTGTGCACGCAACGTTGAGGTTTCAAACCCTATGGACTGCGGGTGGCAAGCTTGAAATCCCAAAACGTGGTTCAGCACAGCCTAGCGCTGAGTGCTAGTGAAGAAATCTGATATTTGAAAAGGCCTTCATGCCGTCAACCGAATTTGACCAAATTTGATGAATTACTGAAGAACAATTGCTACACATGAAAATATATCCGCCATTACATATTCAGAGTCCAAGAGACAGAAAAATTGAGTTGTCTTTTGGACTCTGAATTGCTACACAATTTAATGAAAATAATTTTACTCCGATGGCTGCAGGCTACGTTATAATCCTGACATCAACAGGAAGAAAAATCAAAAACCATGTTGACTCCTACTCTTTAGCTTGCACCCAGACTCTTGGAGAAGTCAGCTTCTCTCGTACACCGCCTACTTTTGCACGCTGACGCAATTTGCTAAATACGTCAGAGCAAGTCTTCAGTTTTATATTAAACAAAGGTACAAGTCACATGCTCTCACACTGCGGATGCGTGCATTGCGCCTATTGCCTTATGCCACGTGGCAAAATTAGCATCTGTGCGTTTATCATGTTTTCACGAAATTTTTTTTTACTGTACCATGCTACATAACTTTAGCAGCAGACGTCATTAGAAGTACGCTAAGTCTGGAAGCACGCTACCATTCTTGAGACCAAAACAATGTTCAAACTTACCTTACTTCACTCTAATTTCCCGCACATCTAATTTTCGCTGCAAGCCGATGCGCGAATAATTGATTGCGCGAAAATACCTATTTTTCCCGCATTCGGGTGCGCGAAAATATGATTTGCGCGAAAAGATACTCAAGATTACTCGATTACTCGATCACTTGGCCCGAGTTTTGAACTTTGTCTATTTTACCTTATCACCTTGCAATACTGAGAACCTGCGGAAAAGTTGAAAGGAGCAGAGGAAAATTGGGTGCCAAATCACAACCGCACATGAGTTCCTATTGTAGGCTGTTCTTTCAATAAATCACTCTGCTTTTCCGGACTAATCATGCAAAAATTTTGAGGTTTATTCTTCTGCGTGAAAATTAGATTTTCGCGCAACAGTCCTGCGCGAAAATTAAATGAAGCATAGTCAGACAGTGAGACTGCTATGCTGAAAAATTCGCTATGGGAGAGCTACTATATTTTCGGGACAGTTTTCAGGAAAAATCTCAGACCAATCAACTAGCCGTAATCGACATTTACCACCGTTTGAATAATGCTGATGGTAACCATTGATGGCTTAAACGTTTCTAGAATAAATTTGGAAACTTTTTCCAGATAGTAGAAATTAGAAACTCAGGGGCCTGGGTCCCAATCGCCAGTTTGAAAAGTTTGGTTGATTTTTTCTACTTTTATACAAGCAGTTTTGAATTTTCTACTATCGTCTGTTAGAAACCTCAAGTTCTTAAGTACCTATTGCACTTTATTTTGCGCCGATAGCTATTCTAGAGAGCTGGTAAATTGAATTAAAAGTTTCGGCCAATCAGATTGCAGCATTTTACATATGGCAATATTGCTTGTGTGGATGGTGCGATCTTAGCGAAACTTGTTTTGCTACTTACTTTAGAGTGATGCCTAGCATTTGCATACATAAACCTCCATTTTCGGGTTGCGGTAAACTCCTAAATCCCGAAATTGCATTTCGGCCAATCAGATCGCAGCATTTTAACTATGGCTCTAATTCTTGTACGGATGGTCTGATGTAGACGGAACTTGTTTTGTTACTTAGGTTTGAGTTATATCTTCCATATAGATTCATAAGCATGCAGTTGTAGGCTGTCGTAAGCTCCAGAATTCAATAATTTGGTTTCAGCCAATCAGATTGCAGCATTTGAACTATGGCTCTAAGACTTGTATGGGTGGTCGGATCTGGATGAAACTTGTTTCGTTACTTAGGTTTGAGTCATATATTGCATTTGGATTCATAAGCATGCAGTTGTAGGCAGTCATAAGCTCCAAAACTCAGTAATTGGGTTTCAGCCAATCAGATTTACAGAACTACGTCCGCCATTATTTTATTTTCAGCAGGCACTGTACATTTTGCGAATATGCGGTGAACATGTCACACTATGCCTGACATCTGTATCTTTCACATACATTTTACAGAATATTAAAATATTCTGCTGTTTTTGAGTTATCGTAATTTTTGTTCATTAATTTTAAGCAAATTCTAACCCCAAAAAGGTTTTTTCTCCCACTTTTACAATGAAAATTGTATGAAGAATTTTTCAGGAAAAAGCTCTTCCTTTTTGACACTAAAATTGGGATATCTCGGGAACCGCTTAAGCTTTTGAAAAAATTTAAACGGCACTGAATCGCAAATTTTTAGTACGTTACGAATATGTAAATGAAAACTTATTATGAGCATATTTTAAAAAACCTCCTTTAAATGCACGAAAATAAGGTGCATGAAAATAAAACTCGCGCGAAATTTGAGCCAAATTTGAGTGAATTACGGACCATGAAATTTGTTTCACTCAGTAGTTCATGTCAGGACAGTAAAAAGATTCGTTAAAGAGCATGCTTCTTCAGAGAGGTTTGTGCACAGACTGAAATATCTTCACGAGACACTTCATACAAGAAGGAGGCTACACTCCTTTTGACAACAAAAATTAAACTTCGTCTGAGTCTCAAGTTACTCTCAATTCCCTTTGGGTTAAAACAATTTATATATTATTTCAGTCATTGTCTTCCATCAGAAAGCTGAATTTCGAGCTGTTACAAAAACGGCAAAAACTATATTATATTGGGAAGGGGTGTGACTGAACATGGGTTCAAACAACCCTATTCTAAAGTGGAAAAGCGAATATCAGAAGCCGCCCTAACTGAAATTCTCTATCCTACCCACCGTTTCCACCCAGAATAACATATAACACAATATTAGGCTATCTTTAGAATCTACTTTCTATACTTTGCGCCTTCATTAATGTTTGGTTACGTAGTTTTGACACTTCTGCATCAAAAGTAGAATATCTCATGTCTCCCCTGATGTGACGTCTCCCCCCCAATCTGATAGGTGCGTATTGTTTACGTTCTTCAGTTACTTTCGTCATTCTTCAGTCACTATTAAGTCTAAGGAGCACATGGCACGATGCTTACCAGTCGCATCATGTAGACGAAGCCAAAGACACACAACAGGAGAACAACAGCAGCAGTAGCGAAGTATCCAAAAGCACTTGTCAGTGTATCTGATCCACCTATAAAACAAATAGAAAACAATGTTCAGTTTTCAGCAATCAGGAATTATCAGTATTACTCAACCTTACAGAGTATGAGGGAAGGGGCATCGAAATACACCTCCAGCATGTTTTTAGCGTGCTATCTTTTTTTCCGCAATCTGGAAGGCTTCATTTCTGTTGACATTTCTGGAAGTCTACCTTACTTCCATTTAAAACAAATTTGACGTTAATATCTATTCCTAGTTATGGAGATATCAACTTTTTCTGGGAGGCCGTTCAAGAATTTCCCACAGGGCTATTGATATAGAGCAGCCCGTCAAAACCATGCCACCACCGATGAGTACACTGTGAATGATTGTCTGTAGCATGCATATGCAATACACCAAGGACATTTTGATACCTTGCAAAATTATCTGCTAAGAGACAAACCCTTGAAAGGAATCCAGGACTAAGGGAATCCCACTGCCTACACTGCATTGCGGCAGAAACAGAGTTGAAACATTCACATTAAACTTCTCAAACCTACCTATCAACGACAGGATATTGGCCATTGCTGCAAACAATCCTCCAAGACCCTGAATCAGAATCAAAATAATCTTTTTTTCAAAACAGCCCTAATACTCTGATCCGCAGAAAAAGATCTGAAGCAACATGTCACAATAACAATGAGAAAAACCAATCTTGGCAATAATATTCTTTACAAGGAAAAAATACTTCTGATCACGATATCAATATCAACTTCATTTACCAAACAATGCTAACTAAATAACCAGTGAAGCATTTTACTTCCTATGAAACGTAAGTGTGCCGAAGTTCACAAAAAAAATTGCAGCAAGAGATTTTTCTAGAGGTGGTGCCTATCTTTTATTCATCAGCAATTATTTTGATAATAATTTTATAATTTTTCCAAGTGATTCTGGAAGGGGAAATCATTTTGGCTCACTCACCTGCCCAGCAAACATTCCTTGAGTGTACTTTGCTGGAAACAAGCCAGCGAATCCAAACAGAGCTCCTTGCAACACAGCACCAGACACTGCAATGAGTACAAGAACAACATCGTTGATAATGAAACGATCCAAAAAAGATCCTGAAATCACTAGCAAAATTGCAGAGCGTTACAAGAAAATAAGGAAAACAGAAACGTTTATGTTTTCTATTGAATTGCTGAATTGCTGCTGTGTATCATGAGCGTGAGTATAGATATGAATTCGCTGCTGTTTATCATGAGCGGGAGTATAGATATGAATTATAGGATCATTTCTTTTTGTTTCTACTTCCATCTGTTTGATGTCTTTCCAGATTCTATTTTTTTTGAATGCCAAAAACATGGTTTTTAACTGCATAAAAAGATTTTCGGTAAGCTCGAATTTCTTACAAGCAACAAAAGCAAAGGTTTAAAAACAGTTTTTCCAATAAAAAAAACCCACAAACGCCGAGCGTACTTTTGGCACCAAGCAGATATCCTAGAGGAACAATAGTCAAAACAAGTACTTACTAAACCTCAATAAAATATGACATGCATTTTAAATTTAAAGACAAAGTTTGCGTGGTCCAAGAGTCCTGCAGATGCCATATTGTCAAGAACTATGAATAATACTATGAAATAATAGCCTGCTGCACATCCCAACCTCGCAGCGTTCCTCAGAATTTGAATTCGAGCAGAGGCTGCAGCATGTGAGCAGGCTAATGAAGTAAAACCTAATCGTGTTCTGTTCATGTTCTGTCACATGTGAGCAGGCTAATGAAACAAAACCTAATCATGTACTGTTGTGTTCTGCATCCCTTCCAGTGATGAAGATGAGTATTTCTATCTACACGCAAAATGAGATAGATCAAACTCTTTCTCATGCATGGCCACCTGCCGTCCGTTTTTAGTATCACTCTAACCATTTTTTTCGAAGGAATAAGCTAAGAACGCTTTTACTTTCAAAGTAGAGGTTTGGTAGAAAACATCGAAGCCTTCCTTAGCCTAACTGACTACCTCTATGTTTTTATGGAAAAATGTAATATAGCTAAACATAAATCAAAAAGTCACAAAACCAGTGGACTCCCACAAACTTAATTGAGAATCTCTGTGTTAGATCAAATAAAAGAATGACGCATACTGTTAGCCATAACATTCGCACCACAACAGCCATTATTGACATAAATTGCCACACTCACGCTAAACAACATTATGCTCAAGGCATAAAAACAGGGGTCATAGCGTAAGTTTTGTAGCCCCTAAAACAATTGCTGACACAATTGGAAAACCCCTGAAAATAGCCATTTTCAGCCGTAAATTCCCTAATTTCTAATTCAAAGTCAAATGAGCTTTTCCTCAGACACAGAACATGACATATACAACAAAACATATACAAAGTTTCCCCGAAGAATCACACCAAAAATGATGAAATACTGTATGGATGAACCATTTACAATACATTGAGAAAAATCATCCACAAAACGTAAATAGCCACCCGCAAACCTAACGAGATTTTCCTTGGGTATGGCACATGGTTCATAACATGCGCAGAGTTGACCCAAAGATTCACACCATAAAATCACAGAAAGCAGATGAATCGTTAATGACATATTCGGAAAAAAACCCTAAAAACTGCCATTTTTGGACATAAATAACCACCTGCCAGTCAAACGTGATTTTCCGTAGACATGGCACATGGTTCATACCATGCGGAGAGTTGACCCAAATATCCATATCACAGTGGTTTACCATAACATTTTCCTGCGGGTGCCCACCTGGCAACCTGGTTATAAGATTTTGGGTGCCCGACTAAAAATATGGGTGCCCGCCTGCAGGATGAAACCAGCCTGAATGTTAGTTTTAGCATACTACTGTAGGTTAGTATTACTTCGCTCAAGCGTCAGTAGCTTGACTGATCAAACAGAATTTGGTGTTTGTACATGTTCAATTTGTCAGTTATAAGTGGAACTTAGGAAAATCTGTCAGTTAGAACGAGAATGATAACCATGTTACACCACTGCATCAAATATAACAATGACCAGATTAACTGTTCATGACATTCTTTGGACGTAAATTGCCACCCACAAGCCAAACCATATTTCAGGAGACAAATGTATGGTTCAAAACATGCGTAGCTTTGTCCCTAATATTAACACCAAAAATGACAAGAATGGGACAAACAGATTTTGATATCTTAGGAAAAAACCATGAAAAACGCCATTTATGAACGTAAATTGCCACCTGCAATTCAAACGAGACATGTCACATGATTCATAACATGCCAACAGTTACACCAAATATTCACACCAAAAATGAGAACGAACAGATAAACCACATTTTTGGAAGTAAATTGCCACCCACAAGCCAAACAAGATTTCCCGGAGGCATATGGTTATGCGTACAGTTGCCCCTAATATCCACAACAAAAATGACAAGAATTGGATGAAAAGGAAAAGGACGCATATAAATTGCCTCTTGCAAACCGAACAAGAGTTTTCCCAGATATGGCACATGGTCCAGGGCATAACTGCTATTTCCCTGTAGTTTCACATCAAAACACTAAAAAGTAATGAACAGATTTTGAAATATTTTTTAAAAAACCTAAAAATAGCCATTTTAGGGCATAAATTGCCACCTGCTAGCCAAACAAAGAAATTTTTCAAATTCTGGCTCCACCACTTTTCCTCAATTACGGATATCCGGGAAAATGCGTTGGTGACTGGCGGAACCTCATTTTATAGGACTCTTCCGCTAAACTGGGAATCCAACAACTATAGAATAGAGTAAATTATTATCTACTGCCTAAAATAAAATCTAACACATATTTATGATGCTTATCTGACAGGAGAAAACACTTGAATGCTCAAATAGGGCTCGAAAAATGAGCAAACAAGTGCATAGCTTAAAATCTGGCACGGCATATTCTACAAGAGTAGTGCATGCGTTCGATTTCCAGGAAAAGGGAAGCTTTTTTCATGCTTTTCAAACGATCTTATTGTTTTTAACCTTGAGTGCAGCCTGTTGCGTTCGATAGTCGATAGCAATATGGGGCTAAAATAAGCCTTGTCTGGTTCCAAATAATAAGAACAAAGTACTCTTTAAAACACATGCAAGAATGAAATGCATTTCACAAGTAATGGAATTGTTGAGTCTTGTTGTAAACTAAATTCCCAGCCTTCACGTATGTTGCAAGCTACATGACGTTCTATATGCTTAGAATACTATGATATGCGTATAAACAAAGACACTTTCCATGTTGCGATTATACCTGTCTAGATTTTGATGTCAAAATAGTCAGTGCAGAAACTATGGTTTCTAGTTGACATGCAAGATTGTACAACATATCAACACAATGAATGTCAACAATCTGATTCCCAAGAAATCCTTGAACTTTTTCCCAAGACCGATCATGTTTAAAAGTGTTATAAATAAAACAATGTGAGAGAACACTCCATCTCAACAACTAAGCATGAATGAAATGATACTCTCAGAAAGTTTAAGCAGCCATATGGTCACACATGGAAATTGATGGATGTTCTCTTTTCACTCAAAAACAAGGCTAGGTTCCATTTCAAAGTTTCGCTGCATAAGCTCAAATTATTATGAACAAGTTCAAAATTACTCACTGTTGATTAAGACCACAGTACAGATAGTGATGATGAAGAACTCATTTGTATCTGAAAGCAGAATGAAACAGACCAAGAGCAAATTAAATCTCCATTTAGCAAATCAATGGAATCACACCTTTATTTTTATCATTATATCACAATACTATAGACAGGCATTTATTTAACCCTATTTGTCATGGGGGGGGGGGTCAATGTGACCCCCCCTTCGATTTTTTTAAATATCTCGTAAACAACAAATGCTACAGCTTTGAAATTTTATGACTTTTAGTTTACATATCTGACAAGTGTTTTGAAGGTATTTTGAACCTCATAGGGTATACCGTTCAGAAATGGCGATCAATTAGTTGGTGGCATGTTATAAATGTCACATAGAACCGTAGTTTCCTTCAAAACGTCTGTTCTCTATTATGCACTCTAAGTAGCTTTAAAATGATAAATTGTGTGAGCAAAATAATGACGTCATGATAAAAATTTTTCCACCAATGAAAACATCAAAGGTGGTTCTATGATCCTTCCAAGTTTCAACATCATTGGACATGTATAATCCGTTGTATAAATGAAATCAATTGATACTGTTCAATGCTGGCCTTTAATTTAATTGGCCTACCGAATTTAATGAGACTGACCCATTCGGTAGACGCGCGACTACCGCACGGACAGACTACCGCGAGTCTGAATTCGGATTTGGACATGACCCCTTAGAGGGGGGGGGGTCATATTGAAATTGAAATAGGGGTCTGAAATAGCCCATGCCAAATTGAAATTGAAATAGGGGTCTGAAATAGCCCATGCCAAATAGGGTTAGGACTTCCACGTTCTTCTGGTTCACATGAACCAATCGATTTAGTGTCATTTTTGAGACACTTTGAGGGAAGGAGGGGGAGGGGGCAATTGCAAACCTTGTTGCAGGTCTTAGGCAAAGCCCTAGAAGCGGTAGCTTATTCTATCTTTGCAAGTATCTAAACACACAGTGAAACTGGAAGGATCTTTCTAAAGTTAATACAAATCAGCAAAAAAAACCATTTCAAGAGAAAAGTGTGTAAAGCACAGAACATGCAGCTCAAGAAGAGTGCAACCTAATTGAAATCTACTGACAGAGTTGCCTAGTACGTATTCACTTTCTTGTGTCATTCAATCAAAGCCAGCTTGAGTTTCAAAATTCATTCAAGATTGAGTTTCTAGCGAAGTCTACCAGTGGTAGAAAAGTGTTTTGATAAATGCCTGCTAGAGACATTGTTGCACTATGACAGTTGTGGTGATGTCATGTTTGTTCTTCAATAATGCTGCTTGAAGAGCCTGCTTCTGATGTATTTCCATATCCTCCTTATGAGAGATGGGCTTTAATGTTATAGAGAGTTGGAAAACAGAGCTTCATGAACGCAGACACATGGTCTTACGTAGTCTAAATGCATGCTCACCAAGTGCACTGCCGCGCTGTGTAAAGTGTAATTCCACGTTAAGAAATGTTTAAACACATTCCTGCTCAAAGCAATGTAATACCACTTAATATTTTCCTTTTCAATGAACATTCTGAATAGCTCTAGAAAAAAGTGGTTTAACTTTGTAAACCACCTTCCACTAAACTCAAAGACAAGGACTGAACCTAGCAAAAATCTGCATACATATGGATCTTTTTACGGAAATATGACTGCACAATCACCCTGTGATTAGAAGACAAATGGCAGCCATTCCATTGAGCTTTTGAAGAAGGCATCAGAGGCATCAGTCTGAGATGTAAAAGGTTTTCGTCCGAACTTGTAAATTATTTTAATTGCCATGTCAATTAAATCCTAACACCTTGCTGGTCCTATTTATGACCGCCATAATTCAACCCAGACTCTTAATACCTCAACCTTATTAAAGCAGGCTCTTGTTACCCCTTTTCAGAGTAAAACCCAGGTCAAATGCTTATAGTAGAAATTCGACTTCTTGAACAATGTTCAAGTAACACTCTCTATATAGAACCAAAAATCTACAAATTCAAAGTTCAAAATTTATTCGTGTACCAAGATGAATACGCATATGAAAAAAGCAATACTAGCAAAATGCGAAGCTTCCTGGAAAATACTCACACTGTGAAGTATCCGGCAGAACAAGGCATGCAGTAAGAGTGAACAATAAAAACATCAGAATTACAGTAGACAGAATTCGAACTTGAGCTCGTATCCTAAAATAACAAACAGAAGTAGACATTGGTGAAAGAAACACAAGTAATGAACTACTATCAAATTTCTGAGGACACCTTTTCCAATCACGTGACATCAAAAAGTTTACCTTGAGACACTGCCTTTCAAAATTGCAAATGTTTGTGCATGACTCAAACCACAATCTCTTTTTCCGCAAATTCCTCCCTAAATAGCTCAGCAAACTCTACCTGCTTACACACATCCAGCGTATAATAGGTGCCCTAAAAAGAACTGAGGGGTGCAACATCAGTGCAAAGGGGTATACTTGTCTTTCCATTTTGAAAGGTATCATGACAGTAGAGTTGCAAATAACAGAATGAATTGAATCTTCACTAATATATAACCTACACGTAGGAAGCAATATTCAGATAATTTAACCACATAGTGTGCTGTTTTTGTGTCATCTGTCCCTTTTTAAAAAATTTCCTGTACCTCCCTCCCTTTTGTGGCATTTTCAGGTCAATCAAAAGTTAACATTTTCCATTGTGTGCAGAGGGGTCTCATGCTGCCTTGAGTTAAGACTTAACCCTA